>CAJUXJ010002272.1:0-132684 GCA_910589775.1 Avena eriantha
AACACACGTGTAATGACTCCAGTGATGGTTTAGGAAGTGAAGACACATGCAATGTCTCTGGATGTGGTTTAGGAAAATAATACACATGCAATAACAATGGTGGATCCATGTGGTCTAGGAAAATAACACATATTCAATGACTCTAGTGGTGGTTTAAGAAAGGAACACACGTGCAACGACTTTGGTGGATCCATGTGGTTTAAGAAAGGAACACACATGCAATGACTCTGGTGGATCCAAGTTGTTTAGGAAAGGAAACACACATGGAATGACTTTGGTGGATCCATGTGGTTTAGGAAAGGAACACACATGCAATGACTCTAGTGGATCCATGTTGTTTAGGAAAGGAACACACGTGAAATGACTCTGGTGGATCGATGTGGTTTTGGTAAGGAACACACATGCAATGACTCTAGTATATCCATGTGGTTTAGGAAAAGAACAGACATGAAATGACTCTAGTGGATCCATGTGGTTTAGGAAAGGAACACACATGCAATGACACTGGTGGAACCATGTGGTTTAGGAAAAGAACACACATGCAATGACTCTAGTGGATCCACATGGTTTAGGAAAGGAACACGCATGCAATGAGTCTAGTGGATCCATGTGGTTTAGGGAAGGAACACACATGCTATGATTCTGGTGCATCCATGTGGTTTAGTAAAGGAACACAAATGCAATGACTCTGATGGTGGTTTAGGAAAGAAAGACACATGTAATGACTCTAGTGGATCCATGTGGTTTAGGAAAGGAACACACATACAATGACTCTGGAGGATCATGGTGGTTTAGGAAAGGAATACACATGCAATGACTCTATTGGATCAATGTGGTTTAGGAAAGGAACACACATCCAATGACTCTAGTGGATCCATGTGGTTTCGGAAAGGAACACACATGCAATGACTCTGGTGGATCAATTTCGTTTAAGAAAGGAATACACATGAAATGACTCTAGTGGATCATTGTGGTTTAGGAAAGGAACACACATGCAATGACTCTAGTGGATCCATGTGGTTTACGAAAGTAACACGCATGCAATGACTCTAGTGGATCCATGTGGTTTAGGAAAGGAACACACATGCAATGAGTCAAGTGGATCATTGTGGTTTATGAAAGGAACACACATGCAGTGACTCTAGTGGATCATTGTGGTTTAGGAAAGGAATACACATGCAAAGACTCTATTGGATCAATGATTTTAGGAAAGGAACACACATGCAATGATTCTAGTGGATCCATTTGGTTTATGAAAGGAACACGCATGCAATGACTCTGGTGGATCCATCTGGCTTAAGAAAGGAACACACGTGCAATGACTCTAGTGGATCATTGTGGTTTAGGAAAGGAACACACGTGCAATGACTCTGGTGGATCCATTTGTTTTTGGAAAGGAACACACATGCAATGATTCTGGTGGATCCATCTGGTTTAGGAAAGGAAAACATGCAGTCACTCTAGTGGTGGTTTAGGAAAAGAAGACACATGCAATTACTCTGGTGGTGGTTGAGGAAAAGAACACACATGAAATCACTGTAGTGGATCCATATGATTTAGGTAAAGAACACACATGCAACGAATCTGGTGGATCCATGTGGTTTAGGAAAGGAACACACATGCAATAACTCTAGTGGTGGTTTAGGAAAAGAAGACACATGCAATGACTCTTGTGGTGGTATAGGAAAAGAAGACACATGGAATGACTCTGGTGGTGGTTTGGGAAAAGATCACACATGAAATTACTGTAGTGGATCCATATGATTTAGGAAAAGAACACGCATGCAACGAATATGGTGGATCCATGTGGGTTAGGAAAGGAAAACACATGCAATAACTCTAGTGGTGGTTTAGGAAAAGAAGACACATGCAATGACTCTGGTGGTTGTATAGGAAAAGAACGCATATGAAATGACTATAGTGGATCCATGTTGTTAAGGAAAAGAACACACATGTAATGACGCTAGAGCTGGTTTAGGAAAAGAACACACATGAAATAGATCTGGTGGATCCATGTGGTTTAGGAAAAGAACACACATAGAATGACTCTAGTGGTGCTACATGAAAATAACACACATGTAATGACACTGGTGGATCCATGTGGTTTAGGAAAAGAACACACATGCAATCACTGTACTGGATCAACGTGGTTTAGGAAAGGAAAACACATGCAATGACTCTGGTGGATCCATGTGGTTTTGGAAAGGAAATACATGCAACGACTCTGGTGGATCCAAGTGGTTTAGGAAAGGAATATACATGGAATGACTCTGGTGGATCCATGTGGTTTAGGAAAGGAACATACATGCAACGACTCTAGTGCATCCATGTGGTTTAGGAAAGGAACACGCGTGAAATTACTCTGGTGGATCCATGTGGTTTTGGAAAGGAACACACATGTAATGAGTCTAGTGGATCCATTTGGTTTAAGAAAGGAACACACATGCAATGACTCTAGTGGATTATTGTGGTTTAGGAAGGGAACACATATGAAATGACTCTGGTGGATCCATTTGGTTTTGGAAGGAACACACATGCAATGATTCTGGTGGATCCATGTGGTTTAGGAAAGGAACATACATGAAGTGACTCTAGTGGTGTTTTAGGAAAGGAAGACACATGCAATGACTCTGGTGGTGGTTTAGGAAAAGAACACACATGCAATGACTCTACTGGATCCATGTGGTTTAGGAAAAGAACACAAATGCAATGTATCTGGTGGATCCATGTGGTTTAGGAAAGGAACACACATGTAATGACTCTAGTGGTGGTTTAGGAAAAGAAGACACATGCAATGACTCTGGTGGTGGTATAGGAAAAGAACACACATGAAATAACTCTAGTGGATCCACGTTGTTAAGGAAAAGAACACACATGCAATGACTCTAGAGGTGGTTTAGGAAAAGAACACACACGACATAACTCTGTTGCATCCATGTGGTTTAGGAAAAGAACACACATGGAATGACTCTAGTGGTGGGACATGAAAAGGACACACATGCAATGACACTGGTGGATCCATCTGGTTTACGAAAAGAACACACATGCAATCACTCTAGTGGATCAACGTGGTTTAGGAAAGGAACACACATGCAATGACTTTGGTGGATCCATGTGGTTTAGGAAAGGAACACACATGCTGTGATTCTAGTGGATCCATGTGGTTTAGGAAAGGAACACACATGAAATAACTCCGATGGTGGTTTACGAAAGAAAGACACATGTAATGACTCTGGGATCCATGTGGTTTAGGAACGGAACACACATACAATGACTCTAGAGGATCATGGTGGTTTAGGAAAGGAATACACATGCAATGACTCTATTTGATCAATGTGGTTTAGGAAAGTAATAAACATGCAATAACTCTAGTGGATCATTGTGGTTTAGGAAAGGAATACATATGAAATGACTCTGGTGGATCCAGGTGGTTTTGGAAAGGAACACACATGGAATGATTCCGGTGGATACATGTGGTTTAGGAAAGGAACACGCATGCAATCACTCTGGTGGATCCATGTGGTTTAGGAAAAGAACACACATGCAATGACTCTGGTGGATCCACGTGGTTTAGCAAAAGAACACACATGCAATGACTCTGGTGCATCCATGTGGTTTAGGAAAGGAACACACATCAAATGACTCTAGTGGTGGTTTAGTAAAAGAAGACACATGCATTGACTCTGGTGGTGGTTTAGGAAAACAACACACATGAAATGACTCTGGTGGATCCATGTTGTTAAGGAAAAGAACATACATGCAATGACTCTAGTGATGGTTTAGTAAGTGAAGACAGCTGCAATGACTCTAGATGTGGTTTAGGAAAAGAACACACATGCAATGACTGTGGTTGATCCATGTGGTCTAGGAAAAGAACACACATGCAATGACTCTAGTGGTGGTTTAGGAAAGGAACACATGTGCAATGACTCTGGTGGATCCATGTGGTTTAGGAAATGAAAACACATGCAACGACTCTAGTGGATCCAAGTGGTTTAGGAAAGGAACATACATGGAATGACTCTGGTGGATCCATGTGGTTTAGGAAAGGAACATACATGCAACGACTCTAGTGCATCCATGTGGTTTAGGAAAGGAACACGCGTGAAATTACTCTGCTGGATCAATGCGGTTTTGGAAAGGAACAAACATCCAATGACTCTGGTAGATCCTTGTGGTTTAGGGAAAGAAGACATATGCAATGACTCTGGTGGTGGTTTAGGAAAAGAACACACATGAAATGAATCTAGTGGATCCATGTGGTTTAGGAAAAGAACACACATGAAATGACTCTAGTGGATCCATGTGGTTTAGGAAAAGAACACACATGCAATGACACTGGTGGAACCATGTGGTTTAGGAAAAGAACACACATGTAATTACTCTAGTGGATCAACATGGTTTAGGAAAGGAACACACATGCTATGAATTTTGTGTATCCATGTTGTTTAGGAAAGGAACACAAATGCAATGAATATGATGGTGGTTTAGGAAAGAAATACACATGCAATGAGTCTAGTGGATCCATGTGGTTTAGGAAAGGAACACACATGCTATGAGTTTTGTGTATCCATGTTGTTTAGGAAAGGAACACAAATGCAATGAATCTGATGGTGGTTTAGGAAAGAAAGGCAGATGTAATGACTCTTGTGGATCCATGTGGTTTAGGAAAGGAACACACATACAATGACTCTGGAGGATCATGGTGGTTTAGGAAAGGAATACACATGCAATAACTCTATTGGATCCATGTGGTTTTCGAAAGGAACACACATGCAATGACTCTAGTGGATCCATGTGGTTTGGGAAAGGAACACGCATGCAATGACTCTAGTGCATCCATGTGGTTTAGGAAAGGAACACCCATGCAATGACTCTGGTGGATCCATTTGGTTTAAGAAAGGAACACACATGCAATGACTCAAGTGGATCATTGTGGTTTAGGAAATGAATACACATCCAATGACTCTATTGGATCAATGATGATTAGGAAAGGAACACACATGAAATGATTCTAGTGGATCCATGTGGTTTATGAAAGGAACACGCATGCAATGACTCTGGTGGATCCATCTGGTTTAAGAAAGGAACACACATGCAATGACTCTAGTGGATCATTGTGGTTTAGGAAAGGAACACATGTGAAATGACTCTGGTGGATCCATTTGTTTTTGGAAAGGAACACACATGCAATGATTCTGGTGGATCCATCTAGTTTAGGAAAGGAACACATGCAGTGACTCTAGTGGTGGTTTGGTAGAAGAAGACACATGCAATGACTCTGGTGGTGGTTTAGGAAAAGAACACACATGAAATTACTGTAGTGGATCCATGTGGTTTAGGAAAAGAACACACATGCAACGAATCTGGTGGATCCATGTGGTTTAGGAAAGGAACACACATGCAATAACTCTAGTAGTGGTTTAGGAAATGAAGACACATGCAATCACTCTGGTGGTGGTATAGGAAAAGAACACACATGAAATGACTCTAGTGGATCCATGTTGTTAAGGAAAGAACACACATGCAATGACTCTAGAGCTTGCTTAGGAAAACAACACACATGAAATGACTCTGGTGGATCCATGTGGTTTAGGAAAAGAACACACATGGAATGACTCTAGTGGTGGTACATGAAAAGAACACACATGCAATGACACTGGTGGATCCATGTGGTTTAGGAAAAGAACACACATGCAATCACTCTACTAGATCAACGTGGTTTAGGAAAGGAACACACATGGAATGACTCTGGTCGATCCATGTGGTTTAGGAAAGGAACACACATGCAATGACTTTGGTGTATCCATGTGGTTTAGGAAAGGAACACACATGCAATGACTCTGATGGTGGTTTAGGAAAGAAAGACACATGTAATGACTCTGGTGGATCCATGTGGTTTATTAAAGGAACACACATACAATGACTCTGGAAGATCATGGTGGTTTAGGAAAGCAATACACATGCAATGACTCTATTGGATCAATGTGGTTTAGGAAAGGAACACACATGCAATAACTCTAGTGGATCCATGTGCTTTAGGAAAGGAACACACATGCAATGACTCTGGTGGATCCATTTGGTTTAAGAAAGGAACACACATGAAATGACTCTAGTGAATCGTTGTGGTCTTGGAAAGGAATACATGTGAAATGACTCTAGTGGATCCATGATTTTTTGGAAAGGAACACATATGCAATGCTTCCGGTGGATCCATGTGGTTTAGGAGAGGAACACACATGCAATGACTCTAGTGGTGGTTTAGGAAAAGAAGACACATGCAATGACTCTGGTGGTGGTTGAGGAAAAGAACACACTTGAAATGATTCTAGTGGATCCGTGTGTTTTAGGAATAAAATACACATACAATGACTCTGGTGGATCCATGTGGTTTAGGAAAGGAACACACATCCAATGACTCTAGTGGTGGTTTAGGAAAAGAAGACACATGCAATGACTCTGGTGGTGGTATAGGAAAAGAACACACATGAAATGATTCTGGTGGATCCATGTTGTTAAGGAAAAGAACACACGTGTAATGACTCCAGTGATGGATTAGGAAGTGAAGACACATGCAATGTCTCTGGATGTGGTTTAGGAAAATAATACACATGCAATAACAATGGTGGATCCATGTGGTCTAGGAAAATAACACATATTCAATGACTCTAGTGGTGGTTTAGAAAAGGAACACACGTGCAACGACTTTGGTGGATCCATGTGGTTTAGGAAAGGAACACACATGCAATGACTCTGGTGGATCCAAGTGGTTTAGGAAAGAAACACACATGGAATGACTCTGGTGGATCCATGTGGTTTAGGAAAGGAACACACATGCAATGACTCTAGTGGATCCATGTGGTTTAGGAAAGGAACACACGTGAAATGACTCTGGTGGATCGATGTGGTTTTGGGAAGGAACACACATGCAATGACTCTAGTATATCCATGTGGTTTAGGAAAAGAACACACATGAAATGACTCTAGTGGATCCATGTGGTTTAGGAAAGGAACACACATGCAATGACACTGGTGGAACCATGTGGTTTAGGAAAAGAACACACATGCAATGACTCTAGTGGATCAACATGGTTTAGGAAAGGAACACGCATGCAATGAGTCTAGTGGATCCATGTGGTTTAGGGAAGGAACACACATGCTATGATTCTGGTGTATCCATGTGGTTTAGTAAAGGAACACAAATGCAATGACTCTGATGGTGGTTTAGGAAAGAAAGACACATGTAATGACTCTAGTGGATCCATGTGGTTTAGGAAAGGAACACACATACAATGACTCTGGAGGATCATGGTGGTTTAGGAAAGGAATACACATGCAATGACTCTATTGGATCCATGTGGTTTAGGAAAGGAACACACATGCAATGATTCTAGTGGATCCATGTGGTTTACGAAAGTAACACGCATGCAATGACTCTAGTGGATCCATGTGGTTTAGGAAATGAACACACATGCAATGAATCAAGTGGATCATTGTTGTTTATGAAAGGAACACACATGCAGTGACTCTAGTGGATCATTGTGGTTTAGGAAAGGAATACACATGCAAAGACTCTATTGGATCAATGATTTTAGGAAAGGAACACACATGCAATGATTCTAGTGGATCCATGTGGTTTATGAAAGGAACACGCGTGCAATGACTCTGGTGGATCCATCTGGTTTAAGAAAGGAACACACGTGCAATGACTCTAGTGGATCATTGTGGTTTAGGAAAGGAACACACGTGCAATGACTCTGGTGGATCCATTTTTTTTGGAAAGGAACACACATGCAATGATTCTGGTGGATCCATCTGGTTTAGGAAAGGAAAACATGCAGTCACTCTAGTGGTGGTTTAGGAAAAGAAGACACATGCAATTACTCTGGTCGTGGTTGAGGAAAAGAACACACATGAAATCACTGTAGTGGATCCATATGATTTAGGTAAAGAACACACATGCAACGAATCTGGTGGATCCATGTGGTTTAGGAAAGGAACACACATGCAATAACTCTAGTGGTGGTTTAGGAAAAGAAGACACATGCAATGACTCTTGTGGTGGTATAGGAAAAGAAGACACATGCAATGACTCTGGTGGTGGTTTGGGAAAAGATCACACATGAAATTACTGTAGTGGATCCATATGATTTAGGAAAAGAACACGCATGCAACGAATATGGTGGATCCGTGTGGGTTAGGAAAGGAAAACACATGCAATAACTCTAGTGGTGGTTTAGGAAAAGAAGACACATGCAATGACTCTGGTGGTTGTATAGGAAAAGAACGCACATGAAATGACTCTAGTGGATCCATGTTGTTAAGGAAAAGAACACACATGTAATGACTCTAGAGCTGGTTTAGGAAAAGAACACACATGAAATAGCTCTGGTGGATCCATGTGGTTTAGGAAAAGAACACACATAGAATGACTCTACTGGTGCTACATGAAAAGAACACACATGTAATGACACTGGTGGATCCATGTGGTTTAGGAAAAGAACACACATGCAATCACTGTACTGGATCAACGTGGTTTAGGAAAGGAACACACATGCAATGACTCTGGTGGATCCATGTGGTTTAGGAAAGGAACACACATGCAATGACTGGTGTGCATCCATGTGGTTTAGGAAAGTAACACACATGCAATGACTCTGATGGTGGTTTAGGAAAGAAAGACACATGTAATGACTCTGGTGGAACCATGTTATTTAGGAAAGGAACACACATACAATGACTTTGGAATATCATGGTGGTTTAGGAAAGGATTACACATGCAATGACTCTATTGGATCAATGTGGTTTAGTAAAGGAACACACATGCAATAACTCTAGTGGATCCATGTGGTTTAGGAAAGGAACAAACATGCAATGACTCTAGTGGTGGTTTAGGAAAATAAGACATATGCAATGACTCTGGTGGTGGTTTAGGAAAATAACACACATGAAATGAATCTGGTGGATCCATGTGGTTTAGGAAAAGAACACACATGCAATGACTCTAGTAGATCCATGTGGTTTAGGAAAGGAACACACATGCAATGACACTGGTGGAACCATGTTGTTTAGGAAAGGAACACACATGCAATGACTCTAGTGGATCAACGTGCTTTAGGAAAGTAACACACATGCAATGAGTCTGGTGGATCCATGTGGTTTAGGAAAGGAACACACATGGTATGACTATGGTGTATCCATGTGGTTTTGGAAAGGAACACAAATGCAATTATCGTCGGATTGATGACAAGTACGCCATGAGGGGGTCCTCGAGGCATGCGGAAGAGAGGGGTGTGAGACGTACGGTGTTCCAGGACGGTGAGCACACAAGTTTACCCAGGTTCAAATCTACCGGCTTTGGACGGATCCTACTCCTGCTAGAGGTGCAGTAATATGGCAGAGTCGGATATGGGTTACAAGGGTTCGCCTGTGCGAGTTGAGATGTAGACTACTAAGGTGTTGCCCTAAAGGCTCTCCCTAGGACAGCTTATATAGATATCCAGCCTAGGGTTTACAAGAGAGATCTTTCCGGCTACGACTAAGAGTTGGTTACAGAGTACATCTTGAACTACAAGTGATACTATGGGCCTAAGTCGGTAAGTCTTCTGGGCCTTCCCGTAGCCGGACTGGACTCCGTCTTCTTCTCCCTGACTGGGCCGCCCGTGAAGCAAAGCTCTAACCCAAAGTGGGCCACTCTCGTCAGTGAGGAACTGTGAGGGTACCCAGAAAGTATATCCCCAACAGCAGCCCCCGAAGACCTCCAAGATCCAAAGTCAGATTTATCATCGTCTAGCTTGATCTTCGGCTTGCAGAATCTTGTAGGGTTCCTGAAACTTCACAACAAAAAATACGATCCGGGTCTTAAAAATAAGTCGGACCTATCAACATGTTACTCGGTTTTTCCAGCTTGATTTTCAAACTAAGACGGAACTTAGTCTCTGACGTCACCTAACATTGGTCATGGTCAAGTCACGTAATCTGACAAACATCCTGTCAGCACGACTGTTGGTGGGTCCGCCGTTCGTGGAACCGAGGCGCTGTTTCAATGCGTACGTAGAGATCGAGGCGACGTAATCATCACATGGTTCCTTCCCAGTTCCTTCCACCACGCATGGCGGTTACACAGTGCGATTTGCATCAATCTTGGCGCAGGTAGGTGGATATAAGGGGTGAGGATTTTCCCTCTCCTCTCTTCACCTGTTCCCTTTGCCTCTTCTTCTCCTACAAATCTCCCTCGCGCACAGAGCTCCCCTGCTTCCCAAACTCCCAGCGCCGCCCATCTAAGGTCACCGGCACACCGGAAAAATGGCTTCGTCTTCATCATACGGTCTGGCTGCGGCAGCAGCGACGGCGGCGGCAGAGAAGGAAAGCAACCGCGGGATTTGGATCCCCTGCTTGCTGGACGTCGAGAAGCTCTGTGGCGTGGAGACTGAAGGGCTCCTCCACGCCGGCGACTGGCGGAGTGGCTCCGGTGAAACCATCCCCAACCCGCGCGCTGATGAGCGGGTGCACTTCGGCACCCACCTCGACAGAGGTCTGCCTGTTCCTCCCTCAGATTTCTTTTCCGAGGTAACAGATCACTATGGTGATTAGCTTCAGCACCTTCCCCCAACTCCATTTAGAGATGAGCGCCTATGCGGCCTTGTGCGAGGGATATATCCGCATTAGGCCAAGTCTTACTCTATTACGGTACTATTTCCATGTCCAGAGAAATTCTATCACAGCCGGTATTCCTTATATTACCGGTACAATTAGTTTTTCGGTTAGGCAGGATCGTGCTTATCCTAAGATTCTAGCTAGTGACTCGGTCAAGCAATGGCCAGCCACTTTCTTTTATCACAAGGATGTCCCTGCTCCCGGCAAAGCCACTGCTTTTCCGGCTTTTATCGATGGAGCTGCCACCCCTCAAGCTTCTTGGGACGAGACTGCTCCAGCTCTCAGTGACGATCCGCTTCTTGCCAAGAGGTGGATTGCATATCTGATAAAACAAAAAGGACTAAAGGGGTCCGACTTGGTCCAATGTTGGGTATCAAGCCAAATCCAACCCCTCCAGCACCATGGAAACCGACTGATGCACTGCATCACGTCGTCCAAAAAAGATTCCCTCCGCATCAGTTCTAGAGCCTATACCTCGCAAGGTTATATAAGCCAGATTAAATGGCTGATAAGGGAACAGATCGAGAGGAAGATCCCGGAGGTTTCTCTGGACATGCACACAGCAGAAAACCCTATGGTTCCGGTAATCTTTTTAACAATAAACCTTTTTATGTGTTTCATCCTTTAAGTTATCTCGCAATACTGATATATTTTCGTCTTTTCAGCTTGCAGACCTCCCCGAGTCGGAACTTGCTCCACTCGAGGGATATCCTCCAGAGTTTTCTCAGGAGGCGAAACTGGTCCCATTGCTGGACATTGTGCCCAGGAAGCGCAAAGCTCCGACAGTGGCCGTCGGCACAAAGGAGGTGCCCGTCGTGAAGAGTAACTTTCAACACAACTTTTCGCCGTTGTACCTTACTCGAATTTTCTTCTGAGATGTAATGTTTTCCATTTCTATTACATTCTCAGAGCTAAGCAACACATCAAGGGCAAGGGGAAGGGAACTTCTTCGAAGCCCTTGCTACAGAAGAAGCTGACCATAGCCTCTCCTGTCGTGGCTCCTCCGACTCCATCTACACAACCCTCTGTAACACCGGTGATCACACCAATGCCAGTTGTTGCGGAAGATCCGACTCCTACAATAGAGCCAACAACCCTTGAGTCGCAGACTGACACCACCACGGGTGGCTCAGATTTATATAAGGGTGAACCCTCTTCGGGTAATGATCCCTCGGTAGAGAACTTTTCCAAGAACCTTCTCATCAATCTGGGGCTTGCCAAGTTTGGCTTGTCTCGGAAATCTGTGGAAGAGATCTAGCGGCTGGCCAGGCAATGCCTGGAGAAAAGAAATCTGTCTTCCGAAGAAGAAGCGCAAGAGGCAGAGGACATCAAGCACTCCGACCTTCTTGAACAAGTGCGTATTCGTGAGAAGAGGATAAGGACTGGTGAGCTTCCAACTGCTCCAGTGGTTCCTCTGACTCTCGCCGAGAAGGTTGCTGTTGAAGTAAATGCGAGTTTGGATAAACTTACTCGCGAAGAATATGTAAGTCGGAATTCTAACTCCTGTTTTTCCTTTATTTCATATCATATCCTCTATCCCCCAAGCATGAAGTAGGATATATAATCCAGGTTTATGCTTCCTTAGGATGCCAAAGAACGAACTAGTGTAGCCCCCAAGGCTCGTGCTGATATTAGTAAAAATATTAGCCCGAGTCTTTAGTAGACTTCTGACTTTGGGTATTCTAACTTACAGAAAGTATATTCCTATAACCAGGATTTGTTGAAAAATGTCTACGACAAGCGGAGAGAGATTAAAGCTCTCCGACTTAAGAATTCTGAGCTTAAGGTCTCCAAGGATGAGGCCGAAGGTAAACATTCCGAGACTGAAACCTTGTCTTTCATGTTTTCATAGTCGAATATTTTTCCTGAACTGTTGTTCTTTTTGACTTACAACACTAGTAAAACAGTCATGCGCCATGATTGAAGAGGCCGAGAACCTCAAAACCTTGGTGGTGGAGAAAAAAGAACTTCGGCAAGAGCTGGATAAGCTTAAGGAGGATCATGAGAAGAGCATTGCTCAAGTTCTCGAATCCTACTCCATGGCTACTGATGAGCGTGATCGTAAGATTGCTACTCAAGATCAGAGAATCTCGGATCTCCACAACGAGCTTTGTAGAGAGAAGGACCTTTCGAAGGCGATCCAGGTGAACTCCGGAGTCTTCGAGAAGAGAAGACCAAAGTTGACGATGTCATCTTTGGTATGTTTCCATCTTTATGGCTTGTCTATATTCTTCGACTCTTTCGATGTCGGTTTTTTCCAAACTTCTTTTTGTGTATAGGTCCTCTGAACTTGACGGACTCCACCTCTGCCGAGCCTCGCACCCACCGGCTTACCTAAGTCGGTGATCTGCTTCATGACTTCTGCCAATCCCTTGAGGATATTGGCGAAGCTCTCAAGATTCCGGACATGCATAGCATGTCGAACTTTCAGGTGCGAGACAAGGCGAAGGAGGTGCCGCAACTTGTCCAGGACTGGAACATGTTGTATGCGCGATCCGTAGCGCAGAACGCTCTCACCATGGTCATGAGGCACCATGGAAGCATGGAGATATGGCAAGTGACCAGAGGGTATTCTAAAGTGGATGAAGACGGACAGGAGCAAGACATCAAGGCCATTATGGACTCCTGTGCCGGATATGGATGTCATGTAGCTGACTTGACCAGCTACAACACTCCTTTCTTCACCCGCGTGGACACTCCGCCTTCGCCTCCCGAAGAAGTAGCCGAAATTTCCGACGATGACCACATCATTTTGGATGTGGATATCTTGGAACGATATCAAGGCGATGTATCCAGCGAGCCGACAACTCCTTCCTCTCCTCCTGCATCGTGAATTACCAGAAACAAATGTATTATTCTGAGAAACATCATGGGTCTGTAAATATGCAGTACTATAATTTTGCTAGTGCTAAGCTTTTGATCTATTCAGCACTTTTGGTTTTAAATTTTTGTGTGCCTAAAATGTTTACATAAGCACTTATAATTTTTCGTCTATACTTATCGTTTATCTGGCTTTCTGCCTCGTCCCTTTCTTGAGCCGGCCAAACCTTCTTTACGGAAAATTTGCCGAGCAACGGAGCTCAATTGCTAAACTAGTTTAAACTCGGAAACAAAGCTGGCTTCCAGTACCAACAATTCACTACTCGGAAAATACCCGCATCCGGCAATCAGAAAAATAACCAAAGCATAGACTAGAAACTTTAGAGTTATACCCGAAGGTAGCATTTTTAGAATCGGTAATCTAAACCAGAACAAACATGAGCATAAAGTACTTTCAAGTATTCTAGGATTTTCGACTATGACATGATCATTTGGAAATAAGATGGTAGAAACCTCTCAGAAAAAACCTGAGGCAACCAAGAATTTTATTTCTCACAACATGTACATATGTATGATTACAAAGAAGGATAAACTAAGAATAAAAGGGACGTAGCTGAGCAATATTCCACGGTCTGTCTAACTCATCCGGATTTGTACTTCCTCTAGCTCTCTTTCTCTGCTTAGTAGCAGGTCTTTCTTTGACTGGCCTCATGTCATTTAAGTAGTACGAACCATTGTGCAATACTCGACTAACCAAGAAGGGCCCTTCCCATACTGGGGATAGTTTGTGCTTTCTTTGTTGCACAAGCCGGAGAACCAAATCGCCTTTATTGAAAGATATGTTTTGGACTCTCTGGCTCTGATACTTGCGTAACTTCTGTTGATAGGCTGTTGATCTCATTTCAGCAATGACGCGAACTTCTTCGACTAAGTTGAGATCATTTTGTCGAGAAATCTCGGCATCTTCTTCGATATATGCGGCAACTCTAGGAGAAGTGTAAATCAAATCACTAGGAAGAACTGCTTCTACACCATAGACCAAGAAGAACGCTGTATATCCTGTTGACTTGTTCGGAGTTGTTCATAAACTCCATATTACAGAAGGTAATTCCTCTGCCCAAGCCCCCACAACACGTCGTAATGGTGCTTCGAGTCTCGGTTTTAGGCCTTGTAAGATTAAACCATTTGCTCTTTCAACTTGTCCGTTAGCTTGTGGATGTGTGACTGACGCAATGTCAAGCCGGATATTTTGCTCATTGTAGAATTTAGCCAATTCTCCCATAGAAAAATTACTCTTGTTGTCCGTGATAATACTATGCGGATAACCGTACCAGATTATAACATCCTCGACAAATCTATTGGTTGTTGCTCCATCACAACTAGTGACGGGTTTAGCCTCGATCCATTTTGTGAATTTATCCACCATCACTAAGAGGTGAGTAAATCCACTTGGAGCTCGTCTAAATGGTCCTACCATGTCAAGCCCCCATACAGCAAAAAGCCATGTTATAGGTATTGTTCGCAGCTGATCAGCCGGAACATGAGCTTGTTTGGCGTACTTTTGGCAGCCCTTGCACGTCTTGAACAGAATTTCGGCGTCTGCCTAGGCTGTAAGCCAGAAAAAACCGTGTCTAAAAGCTTTTGCCACTAAAGATTTGGCTGCAGTGTGGTGACCACACTCGCCTTCGTGGATTTCCCTTAGGATTTCCACTCCTTCCGGAGATACACAGCGCTGAAAAACCCCAGAAACACTCCGCTTATAGAGCTCACCTTTAACTATAGTATAGGCTTTTGCTCGTCGGATGATTTGCTGGCTCAGCACCTCATCTTCGGGTAATTTTCCATCTACCAAATAATCGAGGTAGGGTTGAGTCCATCTAGGAATTATAGCTAGAACTGCTATTAGAGGTGAGTCGGATTTGGTCAGATATTCCTCATCCACTCCCTTTATTGAGGGAACTTTGAGGTGCTCTAAAAAAGCGCCATCTGGGACCTCTTTCCGTGTAGAGCCTATCTGAGATAAGGCATCTTCTTCCTTATTTTCTGCTCGAGGGATGTGTTGAACCTCAAACCCTTCGAACGATTTAGATAGATCATCCACAACAGCTTTATATGATGCCATGTGTTTATTTGCATTACAAATATCCGAGACTTGCTGAGCAACAAGATCCGAATCTCCGTAACACATCAAATGTCGGATGCCAATATCTTTAGCAATCCAGATTCCATGTAACAGTGTTTCATACTCGACATTATTATTTATCGCTGTGAAGTAAATCTGCAACATGTATAGAAATTTATCACCATGGTGTAATTTGAGCACCACACCAGCCCCCAAGCCCCCGCGAGCCTTAGACCCATCAAAGTAGAGGGTCCAATATTCTGACTCGGGGAGGGTCATATTCTCCTTCGTCTCTGTCCAATCGGCAACAAAGTCGGCAAGGATTTGGGATTTGATTGCTATCCGAGGTTTGTACTCAATATCGAAAGCTGATAGCTCTATTCCCCGTTTTGTGACGCATCCCGTGGCGTCACTGTTGATTATATCTCTCATGGGAGCTGTGCTCACCATGGTGATTGGATGCTCCTGGAAATATTGTCGTAGCTTACGAGATGCCAAGAAGATACCATAAGCCAGTTTCTGATAGTGCAGATACCGCTGTTTTGATTCTGTAAGGACCTCACTGACAAAGTAAGTCGGACGCTGCACCAAGTGTTCCTGATTTTCTTCCGGTCTCTGCACCACCATGACGATACTAATGTCTTTGTTTGAGGAAGCAAGATAAAGCAACATCGGTTCCTGTGTTTCCGGCGCTGCAAGGATAGGAGCAGATGAGAGTACTTTCTTCAGGTCTTGTAGTGCAGCCTCAGCTTCGTCGGTCCACACAAAATCCTTGGTCTTTTTCAGGAGTTTGTATAATGGTGCAGCTCTTTCACCAAGCCGGCTTACAAACCGACTTACTACAGCAATGCACCAAGTTAGTCTTTGTACATCCTTCAGGCGAGTTGGCCTGGAAATGTTGAGTATAGCCTTGATTTTGTCCCGGTTCACCTCTATGCCTCTTTGAGACACGATGAAACCTAACAATTTTCCGGCTGGGATTCCAAAGAAGCATTTCTTCGGATTAAGCATTATGTTGTATTTTTGTAGATTAGCGAACGTTTCCTCCAAGTCGGAAATCAGTGTTTCCTTCTGTTTGGACATTACCGCAATATCATCCACGTATGCATGTACATTGCGTCCGAGCTGGTCGTGGAGGCAACGCTGCATCGTGCGTTGGTACGTAGCTCCTACATTATTCATCCCAAAGTGCATCGTAACAAAACAGAAGGTTCTGAAGGGGGTTATAAATGAAGGTTTGACTTTGTCAGATTCCTTCATACGGATTTGGTGATAACAGGAATATGCGTCGAGAAAACAGAGGAGTTCTGAGCCTGCCGTAGAATTGATAACTTGATCAATCCTAGGCAGAGCCAACGGATCTTTTGGACAAACCTTGTTCAAGGAAGTATAATCAACACATATCCTTAAATCAGTGGTGCCCTTTTTAGGGACCATTACAGGATAGGCCGACCAATTAGTGTGGATGACCTCTTCTATGAATCCGGCTAACTCGAGCCATGCTAGTTCCTTAGCTATTGCCTTACGCTTTTCATCGCCGAAACATCGTAAGGACTGTTTGACGGGTTTAGTGTTCGGGTTTACATTTAAAGAGTGCTCGGCAAGTTCCCTCGGTACTCCGGTCATGTCAGATGGCTGCCATGCAAAGATATCTTGATTTGCTTTGAGGAACTTGACGAGCACGCTTTCCTATGCGCTATCTAGGCCTACGCCTATCTGGGTCTCCTTGGACGGGTCATCATCCTTCAACAGCGTCTTCTTTGTCTCTTCTGATGCCTTGAACTCCGGATTTGGCTTTATCACCTCCTTCTTTGTTGCGGGCATCTCGGACGGATCTATGCTCTTCTTGATCTCCTAGTACTCCTGTGCATGCAACACAGCTTCACTAAAGGTGGCATTTCCATCCTCACACTCTCGCGCTTTCTTCGGGTCTCCCCTGATGGTGATTACGCTATTGGGACCTAGAATTTTCCTCATATTGTAAATGTAACACGGACGAGCCATAAAAGCCCAGTAAGTTGGACGTCCAAATATAGCGTGGTACGCGCTCTTGAACGGGACCACTTCAAAGGAAAGTTCTTCCGTCCGATAGTTCTTTGGAGTTCCAAAGGTAACATCCAAAGTGATTTCTCCCAGGGAATTAGCTTGTCTTCTTGGGACAACTCCATGAAAAATCACAGTGCTATGGTTCAGCTGGGTTTCCGAGATCTTCATCCAGCGTAGCGTTTCAACATATAGAATATTGATACTGCTGCCACCGTCCATGAGAGTCTTGGAGAAACCATAACCGTCAATTAGTGGATTGACGATTAAGGCGTATTTTCCTCGCCTATGTATCTTAGGCAGATGATCAGCGTGGTCAAACGTGATTGCCATTTCCGACCAATCCAAAAATTGGGGGATAAAGAGAACTGTTGCATTGAGCTCATGTAGAACTGCTTTCTTGACCTTTGCTGGTTGAGATCCGAGGAAGGTGAGATAAGTGTCTTTCTTGGTCGGAAATTTTTTCTTCCCTTCGGGCTTGGGATTTGAAGCATCAGCTTCCTCCATGTCGGAATCTTCCTTGGTCTCTTTATCTTTTTCGGGATTCTTCTTTCCCTTCTTTCGCTTAGCTTTGTAGCCAGCGGTGTCATCTCTCTTTATGTCGTCATTAAAACGACACTCGGCGTTGGTGTGGGACGAGCCCCCATTGGCGTCTACGTGATGCACACATGGGTTATTGGCAATGTCAGCCCAAGTGTAGGTTTTGCCTGGTTGTTGGTCTCCTGTACCTTGAACTCTCGAAGTCCCATGGCCACGCCCGCGGCCTCCGCCGCGTCCTCCTCATCCTCCAGACCCGAAAGTAGCAGTGACCACTGCCATTTGCGCATTGGGTTTATCTTCCGAGGTGTTCTTGCGCTTCTGAGCTTGTTGCTTTGGTTGTTTTGCTGACTGTGGTACAGCTGGGGCATTGAGTAGTCCCTCTGCATCATCGTCAGCATCCGCATACTTGCTCGCTCTTTCTATCATCTCTCCCAAATCAGTGACTTTGTCGCACTTCAAGCGATGACGTAGTAAACCAATTGGGAGACCTGCAATGAAAGCTTCAATTGCAGTTTGGTCATTTACTCCTTCGTAGGAGTTCTTGGTGTCGTTCCATCATCCGAGGTAATCCCGGCAAGTTTCTCCGGCTTTCTGGGTGCAACGCTGTAGGTCTTCGACCGTATAGGGCCTCCGGTATGTGCCTTCAAAATTCCGAAAGAACGCACTTTGCATGGCATACCAGTTGTGGATGCTGTTCTCTGGAAGTTCATTGAGCCATGATCGTGCTAGCTTCCGTAACATGAGTGGGAGATATCGGGTTGCGACCAGGCTGTTTCCGCCTTTGGCGATGCAGCAAGCTTGGAAGAAATCCTGTAGCCAGGTATCTGGCCAACTAATGCCGTCGTAGGCCTGGATATGTCTTGAGATAGCGAATCCTTCCGGGAATCTTGTGGCTCTTATACATGGTCCGAAGCAATTTGGGCCCACGTATATATCATCATTTTCATAGCGCCACGCCTCTATGTTGGAATTGATCATGTGCCTTGCGTCGTTTGGGGATAGAGACTGTCCCGAATGTCGGCTGTGGCTACGGTGCCTTGGAGCCGGACTTCCGCTTCTGCCACCACCTCCTCCACCTCGACGCCCTCCCTGGCCTCCTTGAGAGCCGTTGTGATGGCTACTTGGTGGAGATGGTGGGGCAGCTGGGTTATTTCCGGCTGATCGCCGGCCTCCATTCAAAGCGTCATTATTCCGGTTTCGGGGAGGGTCTTCATTACGACGAGCCCCCTACCGGCTTGACTCGGCACGATGTCCTTCGTTCCCTTGTCCGTCATTCCCACCATGGTGGGGCTCAGCCAGACGGCTTGTATGTCTAGGGGGTGGCATTCTTTGTCTGTCCTCCTCCCGACGTTTCTCTTTGTCTTCTTCCCTGTGATCGTTCGACCTTCGCCAGGGAGGATTTCTTGGATATAGTGTAGCAATTGCGTCTTGCTCGGCGTCTGGAGCAACATTGCGCCAGTCGCGTGCAGTTTTGTGGTGCTGTCCTGATGATCCGGTTCTGGAGCAGTTGTCCTCCTGTCGGTCGGAACGGTGATGCTATTCCAGAACACGCTGGGGCCTTATATCATTCCAGGCTAAGTCCGTGCGACATTGGTTGGATTTGGAGACCAGTTTTCCGCTTCCGGATTTCGCAACCCTTTGTTGTTCCAGACCCTTGGTGAGTAGCTTGATGCCCAATCGAACCTGTTCTAGGCTTGGATTATTTGATAGGATATCCCGAGCTGCGACAGTGTTCTGTACCAGTGTTAGATACACTAGATCTCCTTTGCTGTCGAGACGAGGCATCCCTGGATCTCCCTCAAAGAGAACCTTTTGCACTTCTGGGAATTGACCGTCACGTGTGTGACGTTTCCTGTTTTTCTGATGCTACCGAGAGATGTACTTATCCGCAGTTTCCATGCGTTTCTTCTCCTCCTTGATGTTTTTGGCTTCATCCAGGAGTTGTTGACGACGCGCTTCTAGGGCTTGGGCCCTTTCGTCCAGCTCTTCCGCAATAAGTTCTGCAGCTGTAGGGATAGGTGTGGTTAATGCAGCATCGATGAATTTACACACACCTTCAGTAATTACGTTTCCATCCACCGATTCTTCTTTTTTGGGCTCGTGTGGGATAAGTGCTCCATCTGAGTCTTCCTCATATTCCTTAGCAATCACCTCCTCTGTAGGAGGATCTTTTGCCGGGGTCTTGTTCTTCTTGTTCTTCTTCTTTGCCTTCTTGGCAGCACCGGTAGCAAAGACGGCTTTGGGTCCGTTTCCCGGAGTCAAGCTCTGATCCATACTTTCGGACATCTGGACTTCGAGATCATCTGCGACTTCCATGTCATCCTGCGCTTTGGGACTGTGTTCCTAGGATCCCTCATCCATGGCTTCTCCTTCTTCTGCAGCTTTGGAGTTATACTCCTCTTCATATTCCTCGGAGAACTTTCGGAAATCTGCTGACATCATTGATTCATCCGAGGATGCGGGTACATCGATGTTTGTTCCAATTCCCTCTAGCATAGAGTCGGTGTTTTCTCCAGCATCGGCAAAGCCGGATCCGGATCCCACATACCCGACAAAGTGCGACACGTGCTTCCTGAGGTACCTTAGGAAAGACCGGTCTCTCCCGGCGTCATCAGAGCCGGAATCAGTTCCGTTGTTATGCTCCTCCTGGATTTTGACTTCCATGGCTGGGTTGATCTGGGATTCGATCTCTCCAGGGAGATCCGCTCCAGTATCGATCTGGACTGCTAGGTCTACTTCAGGCTCAGATTTCTCCACTATCTCCGCAACTGGTGCGGGCTGGGTGGGATTAGGGTTTTCTGAGATCCGGAACTCTGCCGCCTCCACGGACAAAGGGGACCCAGAAGATTCTTCTGCCTCTATCATCACCGCTAGGGTGGGTGGGGCAGGTTCAGCGAAGCCGATGTAAACATCGATCTCGCCAAAAGACATGATGGTGTAGGCAGTGACAGCCTCCCTAGACGGAATCAAGGTCTCATCGAGAATGATGAGAGGGATGTCGCTGGCATAGAGGATGCGACCGACGGCAATGGTTTCGCCGATTCCGATTCATGCAGATTCCGCTCGGAACGCAGAATGACTCTGGTGTATCCATGTGTTTTAGGAAAGCAACACACATGCAATGACTCTGATGGTGGTTTAGGAAAGAAAGACAGATGTAATGACTCTGGTGGATCCATGTGGTTTAGGAAAGCAACACACATACAATGACTCTGGAAGATCATGGTGGTTTAGGAAAGGAATACACATGCAATGACTCTATTGGATCAATGTGGTTTAGGAAATGAACACACATGCAATAACTCTAGTGGATCCATGTGGTTTAGGAAAGGAACACACATGCAATGACTCTAGTGGATCCATTTGGTTTAAGAAAGGAACACACATGAAATGACTCTAGTGGATCATTGTGGTTTAGGAAAGGAATACATGTGAAATGACTCTGGTGGATCCATGTGGTTTTGGAAAGGAACACACATGCAATGATTCCGGTGGATCCATGTGGTTTAGGAAAGGAATATGCATGCAATGACTCTAGTGGTGGTTTAGGAAAAGAAGACACATGCAATGACTCCGATGGTGGTTTAGGAAAAGAACACACTTGAAAATATTCTAGTGGATCCATGTGTTTTAGGAATAGAACACACATGCAATGACTCTGGTGGATCCATGTGGTTTAGGAAAGGAACACACATCCAATGACTCTAGTGGTGGTTTAGGAAAAGAATACACATGAAATGACTCTGGTGGATCCATGTTGTTAAGGAATAGAACACACATGCAATGACTCCAGTGATGGTTTAGGAAGTGAAGACACATGCAATGTCTCTGTATGTGGTTTAGGAAAAGAACACACATCCAATGACTGTGGTGGATCCATGTGGTCTAGGAAAAGAACACATATGCAATGACTCTAGTGGTGGTTTAAGAAAGGAACACACGTGCAATGACTCTGGTGGATCCATGTGGTTTAGGAAAGGAACACACATGCAATGACTCTGGTGGATCCAAGTGGTTTTGGAAAGGAACACACATGGAATGACTCTGGTGGATCCATGTGGTTTAGGAAAGGAACACACATGCAATGACTCTAGTGGATCCATGTGGTTTAGGAAAGGAACACACGTGAAATGACTCTGGTGGATCGATGTGGTTTTAGTAAGGAACACACATGCAATGACTCTAATAGATCCATGTGGTTTAGGGAAGGAACACACATGCAATGACTCTAGTGGTGGTTTAGGAAAAGAAGGCATATGCAATGACTCTGGTGGTGGTTTAGGAAAAGAACACACGTGAAATGAATCTGGTGGATCCATGTGGTTTAGGAAAAAAACACAGATGTAATGACTCTAGTGGATCCATGTGGTTTAGGAAAGGAACACACATGCAATGACACTTGTGGAACCATGTGGTTTAGGAAAAGAACACACATGCAATGACTCTAGTGGATCAACGTGGTTTAGGAAAGGAAAACACATGCAATGAGTCTAGTGGATCCATGTGGTTTAGGAAAGGAACCCACATGGTATGACTCTGGTGTATCCATGTGGTTTAGGAAAGGAACACAAATGCAATGACTCTGATGGTGGTTTAGGAAACAAAGACATATGTAATGACTCTGGTGGATCCATGTGGTTTAGGAAAGGAACACTCATACAATGACTCTGGAGGATCATGGTGGTTTAGGAAAGGAACACACGTGCAATGACTCTGGTGGATCCATATGGTTTAGGAATGGAACACACATGCAATGACTCTGGTGGATCCAAGTGGTTTAGGAAAGGAACACACATGCAATGACTCTGGTGGATCCATGTGGTTTCGGAAAGGAACACACATGCAATGACTCTAGTGGATCCATGTGGTTTAGGAAAGGAACACACGTGAAATGACTCTGGTGGATCGATGTGGTTTTGGGAAGGAACACACATGCAATGACTCTAGTAGATCCATGTGGTTTAGGAAAGGAACACACATGTAATGACTCTAGTGGTGGTTTAGGAAAAGAAGTCATATGCAATGACTCTGGTGGTGGTTTAGGAAAAGAACACACATGAAATGAATCTGGTGGATCCATGTGGTTTAGGAAAAGAACACACATGCAATGACTCTAGTGGATCCATGTGGTTTAGGAAAGGAACACACATGCAATGACACTGGTGGAACCATGTGGTTTAGGAAAAGAACACACATGCAATGACTCTAGTGGATCAACGTGCTTTAGGAAAGGAACATCCATGCAATGAGTCTGGTGGATCCATTTGGTTTAGGAAAGGAACACACATGGTATGACTCTGGTGTATCCATGTGGTTTAGAAAAGGAACACAAATGCAATTGTCGTCGGATTGATGACAAGTACGCCATGAGTGGGTTCTCGAGTCGTGCGCAAGAGAGGGGTGTGAGACGTATGGTGTTCCGGGACGGTGAGCACACAAGTTTACCCATGTTCGAATCCGCCAGCTTTGGACGGATCCTACTCCTACTAGCAATCCAGTAATACGACAGAGACGGATATGGGTTACAAGGGTTCGCCTATGCGAGTTGAGATTGTAGACTACTAAGGTGTTGCCCTAAAGGCTCTCCCTAGGACGGCTTATATAGATATCCGGTCTAGGGTTTACAGGATAGATCTGTCCGGCTACGACTAAGACTTGGGTACAGAGTACATCTTGAACTAAAAGTAATACTATGGGCCTAAGTCGGTAAGTCTTCTGGGCCTTCCTGTAGCCGGACTAGACTCTGTTTTGTTCTCCCTGACTAGGCCGCCCGTGAAGCAAAGCCCCTGACTAGGAAAAGAATACACATGCAATGACTCTGGTGGTGGTATAGGAATAGAACACACATGAAATGACTCTAGTGATGGTTTAGAAAGTGAAGACACATGCAATGTCTCTAGATGTGGTTTAGGAAAAAACACACATGTAATGACTGTGGTGGATCCATGTGGTCTAGGAAAAGAACACACATGCAATGACTCTAGTGGTGGTTTAGGAAAGGAAGACATGTGCAATGACTCTAGTGGATCCATGTGATTTAGGAAAGGAACACACATGCAATGACTCTGGTTGATCCAAGTGGTTTAAGAAAGGAATACACATGGAATGACACTTGTGGATCCATGTGGTTTAGGAAAGGAACACACAGGCAATGACTCTAGTGGATCCACGTGGTTTAGGAAAGGAACACACATGAAATGACTCTGGTGGATCCATGTGGTTTTGGAAAGGAACACGCATGGAATGACGTTGATAGATCAATGTGGTTTAGGAAAGGAACACACATGCAATGACTCTAGTGGTGGTTTAGGAAAATAAGACATATGCAATGACTCTGGTGGTGGTTTCGGAAAAGAACACACATGAAATGAATCTGGTGGATCCAAGTGGTTTAGGAAAAGAACACACATGCAATGACCCTAGTGGATCAATGTGGTTTAGGAATGGAACACACATGCAATGACACTGGTGGATCCATGTGGTTGAGGAAAAGAACACACATGCAATGACTCTATTTGATCAACGTGTTTTGGAAAGGAACACACATGCAATGAGTCTGATCAATCCATGTAGTTTAGGAAAGGAACACACATGCAATGACTCTAGTGGTGGTTTAGGAAAATAAGACATATGCAATGACTCTGGTGGTGGTTTCGGAAAAGAACACACATGAAATGAATCTGGTGGATCCAAGTGGTTTAGGAAAAGAACACACATGCAATGACCCTAGTGGATCAATGTGGTTTAGGAATGGAACACACATGCAATGACACTGGTGGATCCATTTGGTTGAGGAAAAGAACACACATGCAATCACTTTAGTGGATCAACGTGGTGTAGGAAAGGAACACACATGCAATGACTCTGGCGGATCCATGTGGTTTAGGAAAGGAACACACATGCAATGACTCTGGTGTATCCATGTGGTTTAGGAAAGGAACACACATGTAGTGACTCTGATGGTGGTTTAGGAAAGAAAGACACATGTAATGACTCTGGTGGATCCATATCGTTTAGGAAAGGAACACACATACAATGACTCTGGAGGATCATGGTGGTATAGGAAAGGAATACACATGAAATCACTCTATTGGATCAATGGGGTTTAGGAAAGGAACATACATGCAATAACTCTAGTGGATCCATGTAGTTTAGGAAAGGAACACGCATGCAATGACTCTGGTGGATCCATTTGATTTAAGAAAGGAACACACATGCAATTACTCTAGTGGATCATTGTGGTTTAGGAAAGAAATACACATGCAATGACTCTATTGGATCAATGTGGTTTAGGAAAGGAGCACTGATGCGTTGCAAACATATCTATAATTTTTGATGTTCCATGCTTGGTTTATATCTACTTTCTTATGTTTTGTCCACACTTTGGAGTACTTTTTATACACTTTATTTGACTAACCTATTAACAAGATGCCATAGTGCGAGCTGCCTGTTTTCTGCTGTTTTTGGTTCCAGGACAGTCAGAAAATGAATATTCTCGGAATTGGACGGGAAAAAAATCCAAAGTAAATATTTCACCGAGAGGGACACGGAGCGAGCATACGAGACGGAGAGGGGCCGCCCACACCACCTGGCCCCGCGGCCAGGCCTGGCCCGTGCCAGGGGGTGGTGTGGCCGCCTAGGGCACCCCCTCGGAATCCCCTTTCGCCTATAAGATGCCTCCGATACAGAAACCCTAAGGACCCGATCAAAATTCCACGAAAGAGTCTGTAGCCGCCGTCATCTCCATCCCTAGATCGGGAGGGATTTGAAGCTCCTCTCGGCACCCTGCCAAAGGGGAGAATTCACCCTCGAGGCCTTCTTCATCACCATGTAAGCCTCCGGTGTGATGTGTGAGTAGTTCATCCTTGGACTACGTGTCCATGTAGTAGCTAGATGGTTGGTTCTTCTCCTTTGTGTTATCATATCTAGATCTTCTGAGCTCCGTTCATGATCAAGATCATCTATTTGTAATCATACATGTTGTGTTTGCAGGGATCCGATGGATATTGATATGCTCTTTCAGATTGATTATTAATTCTATCATGTCTTTGTTATTTGTGATCTTGCATGCTCTCCGTTGTTAGTAGATATCTTGGCCGAGTATATGCTAGCAACTCCAAGAGGGAGTATTTATGCTCGATAGTGGGTTCATGCCTCTAGTAATCTGGGGAAGTGACAGGAATCTCTAAGGTACTAGATGTGTTGTTGCTACTAGGGAGAAAACAACAATCCTTTTTTCATAGAACAATCGTATTGTTTACTTTACATGCAATACGTAATGCAATTATCTATTGCTTGCAACTTAATATTGAAGGGAGTTCGGATGATAACCTGAAGGTGGATTATTAGTCATAGATGCAGTTGCATTACGGTTTATGTATAATGTTGTAATGCCCAATCAAATCTCATAGGAGTCAAGATGATTAGTATATGCATGTATGCTTTCTCGATGTTTGACAATTGCCCCGCTATAATTTGTTCACCCAACATGTCATCTATCTTAAGGAGAATCATCACTAGTGAACTATGGACCCCGGTCCTTTCTTTTACCATCAATCCACAATTGTTTACTATTTTCTGTTTACTTTCTGCAAGCTATTACTATCTTCCACACAATACGTTTAATCCTGTGTTTTTAGCAAAACCGGTGAGATTGACAACCTCACTGTAAGTTCGGGGCAAAGTTCTGTGGTTGTGTTGTGTAGGATTCCAAGTTGGAAACAACACCTTGGAGGTGTTTCCTTGCTCCTATTGGTTCGATAACCTTGGTTTCATAACTGAGGGAAACTTACTATTGTGCTCATCATACCTTCCTCTTGGGGTTCCCCAACGAGCTCGATATCAACCACGAGCCAGCAAGTATTTTTCTGGTGCCGTTGCCGGGGAGACAAGGACATCTTCACAACGGGAGTCCCTCATAACCAATCTCTTTACTTTGTTATTTTTGTTTTGCTTAGTTTATTTCTGCTTTGTTTGCTTGTTCTTTTTATCAAAAATAAAAAAATTAGTTCCTACTATAATTGTTATTTTCGTTGGTCTGTTATTTTCTTACTTTATCATGTTTTGTATCAATGGTTGGTTTCTTTGAAACTGAATCTTATTGGCAAGGTGGGTTCATGGAAGAATATTATTATAAGGAACACCGCTTGTCACAAAAAGGGAAACACTTTTGGGAACAAATTAATAAATTGTATACCATTGCTAGTAACGTGTTCTCTACTTATAATGTTACTTATTGCTTTGATAAATCTTGTTGCTGTAAGAGGTATAAACACCTCCCTTTTCAATCTGAGAATAATGATGATGTTACCATATCTTCTTATGTTAAGGGAAATTATGACTTTGATGATGTGGAACAAATTGAAGAATTTATTGCTTGGAAGGGTGCATTCAAACTTGCTTATTTGCTTAAAAATATTGATGCACCTTATAAATATGAGGTTTATGATATACTTAACTTTTGCTTTGATTATTACAAGGAAGAAAATGGCTCTATTATTGAATATCTTAATAGATACTCTCCACCAACGGAAGAGATTAATGCCTTGCAGGAGCCTACGGAAGAAGAAGTTGCTGAACTTGAAAGCTCATTATATGAAAAAGAGGAGGAGAATGATGAACAAAAGGAGGAAGAATGGATCTACCCATGCCTACCTTCTAATGAGAGTAACTCTTTACCCCTTACATTATTTGTCTGTCCCCAATGCTTACCAAAGGAGGATGAATATTATGTTCCTGTGGATTCTTTTGAAAATGTTTATAATAAAGCTCTAGATGATGTTCCTATATTGGTTGATAATATTAATTGTACTACTATTAAAAATGAGATTGATCATTCATCTTGTTATAAAAATGTTAAAAGTCGGTATGAAGTGTGGGGTCCCCGGATTAACCATCCGAGAAATCCCTGTTATGTATATATCCACGTTCCCCTGATCAGTGAGCCGTGGAACATAACCGACAAGTATCATTACAACATCCTAAAAATAACGAATTTACAAGATTACATAAATGCCATTATGGCTATACCATCTTTAGCAGCGGAACATCATCACGCGCAGAGCCCAATCGTGCCACAACCTACAAGCGACTCACTGGGAAGACAGCCTAGCTCGCTGGACGTCACCTTAAATCTTCCGATGTCAATCTTCCGAAAGCCTGGCCAAGTAAATAGCCAGAGACAATGCATTGAGTACTTTTGAATGTACTCGCAAACCACCAAGATAAGTGAATTAAGGAATGCAATTCTGGCTGTGGCGAGATAGCTCTATCTAGGGTTGTTTTTGAAAATCCTAGACGATCTCTTGTAGTTATGGCATCTCCATATCTTTGTTGAAAAATAGTTTTGAAACATGCCTTTGTTTTGTAAATCAACATATCCTCATATCCTTGCTGAAAACCTTTTTGAAAACAATTTTGGAGTAAAAAATGCTTTTTAAACCTCTTTGACCACCTCTGGTCAAAACAAAACTTTCGAACTCAGGTTCCCCCTGAACCTCCATACTTTCATCCATTCTTTCCAAACAACCACCATTTGGGTACTCCTAGCCAACACCTTTCCAACCGTCCTTGACCGTGGACACGGCTATTCGAATAGATTATACTCTGCAGAGTTTGCGCATTTCCCCACAAGAATCAATGCATCAGCCATGATAAAACCACGACCCACTACACACGGTAGATGGGGGTCCGGATAATCAAACCTAACCTTTCGCTTGTCGACCCTAGCAAAGACTGCTTTTCCTTTAGGGTTTGTTCTCCCCGGCAACGAGTATGTGGCTCCCAGCCATAGTCCTGCCTTCTGTACACGCGTATACCCAAATCGTAGCTTGGCGTATACCTTAACTTGGTGACTCCACTTCCTTCCGTACCACCTAAGTCATACCATCCGCGGGAGACCCAATTGTTGCACCGACACTCCTGCCAAGACATGCTCACTCTTGCCGAAGCGAGCTACAGGCTCCAGATCCGTAGATCTGTTAGCGTCTGCACGGAATTCAAGGGATTTCACCCAATAAGCATTGTACAAGTTGCCTCATCTAAAGAAGACAAACTACGAGCTAAGCCCCAGCACCTAGGGTAATGTGGTTGCACGAATAAAAATTGTTTCGGTAAAGGCGTAGAACATCCCTTCTCTTTCTCTTGTCCATTTTCTCATTTCTCATTATCACCACTTCTGTAGTTAAAACATCCGCTTGGAATGATGCCTCTTCCCAAGGGTTTTACAAAGCAGTTTTGAAACATTTATAGTAGCGTAAATCCCAAAACAATTTATTTAACAAAAATCCGTGGTTTCCAATGAGGTAGGATGCTAATCACCATAACCTTGATCAAAAGGGTAAAATGGTGGGTACATTCAAGGGTGGTGTCATTCTAGACACTAGGTCATAACTTGGAGGACCAAGTTATATCGCAGTATTTGTAAAACAAGACATGCAGGTAGTAATGCAATTTATAAAGGAGATACAAAATAGATAATAACAGAATAGGATAAGTATCGGACTTCAGGAATGGTGGCTTTCCTATGATCAACAATAAGTCCCTGGATTTCCTTTGATAACCAAGAATACCCAATAAATAATAATAATAAGTCCCTTTCTTCTCGGTGTCAAACAATCACACTATCGCCGTCATCGGGTATACATGCAAGCAGACAATACCACAATCAATACAAGGGATACATGCACCAAGCATACAACAAGCAAACATAAGGGATACTACTTAACTTAGTAGGTTTTGGAGAAGTTGGGTTCTAGTAGTGGAATTACTAGATTTCCATAGAGGTGCCTTTCCCTTGGAAGATAGTTGTCAAGGCTAATTACCATGAACTTGGGGTGGGGGTCTGGGGTCTGTAGGATGTCAATGTGCAACCATGATATCCTCAGATAGGCATTGACCAAACAATACCAACACAAGTGGTTTCACTAGATTATCACTTACCTAGATTAAAATATGCTTTTTATAGTGGAATAAACTCTAGTTTGAGGAAATAATTCACCAGAATTTATCTGGAGGCCCAAAAATTATTTCCTTGGGTGATTAGGAAGGGTTTGATGTACTTGTTCACTGAGAGTTGGAATCAAGTCAAAATAATTAACAGAATGCCCTCAGGACAATCCCAAAGGCAGTTCTGGAGTCGATTTGTCTTTTTCACCATATTAAATCTACAGAAGCTTTTAGTTTGATTCCAAGGGCACATTATAGGTGTCGACAATACCTTTATTTATAAATTGGAATCATCCTTTTTGGAGTTGCAGAGCTACTGTGATGATGTTTCTCGTGTTAAAATTGTATACAAAGATGTTTAATTGTACAGAAAAGCTCAGAACTTCATTAATTCTTGATCTCCTGGAATTTGGTAGTATTCGGTGAACCACATCACTAGGAGGTTGATTTAGGTCAATACCCATGTTGGTTTGACCTCAGGAATTTTCTAAAGGCAGATAAGGCTTGTATTTGTTATTTTTGTTATGGGCAAAATATGCCGCAAAAGACCATGGGGCTAGGGTGACATTCAGGGTACCACTGATACCTTTCAGTACAAAGTGGTTTTGTTCAAAATGGAGTTGTATAACTCACAAAAGGATTTTATTAGTATTAGAGATATACTTTAGTGGGTTATTTACTATAGTTGAATTAAGCATTATTTTGGTCCCCTTGTTGTACTGCATGTTTAAGAAAACATTCAGAAACCTTAGGAAATTTGGATCTAGGCATATAAACATGTTTTCCATTTTCTTTGGGATTTAATTCAACAGCCTAATTGGCAGATCTTGGTGGAAAAACAAAGGGAAAAAGATAAAAGGGGCGCCTGGGCTTGATCTGTGGAGGAGAAATAGGCCGGCCGGAGAGAGTTTGGCCCACGGCGGGCGAGCCAGCATGCGGGGGTGCAGTTTTGAAACCGCCAGGCGGGGCCCGGGCGTCAGTGACAGTGGGGGCGCGAAGGGGTATCGGGCGACGATGACCGTCGGATTAAAGAGAGATCAACGGCGCAGCGTCGTCTTTGACCTCTAGCGACACAGAGCGGAGGGGAAACCCTAGGGGATGACGGGGCTCACCGGAGGAACTTATCAGGGGATCAGGAGGTGTCGGGGAGGCGACGGGGCGACGCAGTGGACGACGGCGACCTCGGGGATGGGCGGAAGAAGGGGTTCCTTGCCGGGATCTGGCTCGCGTGATGACGACCGAGGAGAGCTCGTCAGAGCTCATCGGTGCGGCTCGAGGGGACTGACCTGGGCCAAAATAAGCACACGGTTAGGTAGAGGGGGAAGAGGGGATCTCTACAGAGTGACATGCAGAGGAGGGGGAGCACGGGAGAGGGAGCCTTGCTTGAATTTCTGAGAGAGACCGAGAGCTCTCTCTCTTCTTCTCGGGTAGGACAAGGCAGGGGAGGAAGAGAGGGTGCTGGCGGAGGTAAGTGAGGAGGAGAGGGGGCACATGAGCCAGGGAGGGGTGCTGGGGGTGGCCTCTGGCCTTTATACCGAGGGGAGAGATCCATGGTGAAAATGCCCACTTTGGACATGGGGGAGGGGTAGTGCTGGCCTGTGATTGGCTTAGAGGGCGGTGAGGAGGGGTAAGAGTGGGATTTGGTCGGGCAGAGAGGGGTAGTTGGCCTGCTACGGCTCTATTGTCTACAAATGGTAAAGATAACCCTCTCTCTCCCTCAAATTAGCTCCAAGCATTAGGGACAATGATGAAGCCTATCCTACGGACGCTTCTACATCTACAACAACAAGTCCCCCAAGTGGACCCATGACTCGTGCCCGAGCCAAACTCCTCCAAGATAAGGTGAACTCGCTCCTCTCCTCGTGCCAATTTGATACCTCCTTGGATGGCGTGCTACTTCATACCACTACTTTGTGCATCATCAGGTACGAGCCCCCGCCACGTCGACCCACGAGCCCTGAAGCTGCACCTGAGCTGAAGCTGCCAAAGCCGGAGTGTCCGGCGCGACTCAACCGTAGTGTCCGGCCTGCCCGAGCCCGAACCTAGCGCGGACATTCTTTGTGCCAGTTCGGATACTGCCCGGACACTGCCCGGAGGGTGCGGCCACCCCAGACTGTCCGGCCCACTCGTCCTAGAGTGTCCGGCAACCCCGGACTGTCCGGCCCACTCGACCTGGAGTGTCCAGCCCAAGTGATGGGCCTGGGAGCCTAGCTGGGCCCTATGGCCCATGTACCCCTCTATTTTGCCCAAAACTCTACTTTAATGCCTAAATTACCCCTGACTTTGTGGTTGGCCTATATATAGACCCCCACCTCCATTGTAAACCCTAGGCTTGATATTGAAATTAGTGGAAACCCCTTTGTCGATCTATCTAATTCTTGCCTCATGCTCCTTGACTAAGGAGCACCAATATCCCCAAACCTCGTTGGAGTTTGCATTGTGCCTCTGTGTTGTACAAGGCCTAGGCATCGGTGTTCCTTTGCGTAGACGTCAAGATCTCACCGAGTCTCCCATCTCGCCGTGCTGGTTCGAGAGAGAGTCCTCCACCCGATGCCGGTCCTAGGGATTGCGCCGGACCAGTCACCACCGGCGTGAGCTATTTGTGTTTATCGTGGTTTTGCGTGTGTGTGTTCATCGCGTTCTTTGTGTGTGTGTTCGTCGTGTTCATCCTTCCCTCCTTCCCCCGCACTCCACCCTCGATTTGAAAGGGAATCGTGAAAGATCGGGCCACCCTAGAGGTTTGCCCTCAACATATTGGTATCAAGAGCTTCGTTGCTCACGATTTCCCCCACAAATTTTTCTTCTATCCACCAAAAATTCGAAAATCCCAACAAAAAAAGCCCATATTTTCCTTTGGATCAATCTCTTGATTTGGAGTGTTATTTGTGGTTTTGATCCGACCAAACCTTGTCTAAGGAGTTGGTCCAGCTTTATCCTGCGTTTCCCCAGCCCGATTTGGCCAGTTTTTCGCGGATTTGAGGTCCGAAGTCGAGGATTTCCGCTCAAGAACACGAGTAGGAAACCCGCGCCGGAGTGTCCGGCTCGTATCGACCGGAGTTTCCGGCCCGACCGGAGTGTCCGGCCCAGACAAACCAGAGTGTCTGGCTGTAACGCCTATTTTGACTGTTTTGCCTCATTTTTCGCATTGACTAATCTCCTTTGTTTGCTCGTGTCCCGTGTGCATGTCAGCAACTACCAGCAAGCTTCCGCATCATCAACTTCCGTGCTCATCGACACCATGGACCACGAACATTATCCCGCAACACCGATGCCTAGTTCATCATCAAAGAAGGTATATCTTGCGTCACCTTGTTAACCCCATCTTCCTTTGTGTGTACCTATCCCATGAGAGTGGCTCATCTTGTGTTTTCTTGAGCATTGTGCATTTGTCCTTGGATAGTGAGAGTGCAAGAGCAATAGCAAGTGTGAATAGGTAGCATCAAGGGAGAGCAATAAAAACAGAAAAAGATACAAAGAAAAAGCAAAAGAAAAATAGTCTCCCATTGCAAAAGAGAGTGTAAAAGCTTGTAAGCAAGAGAGAAAGAAGAGCGCCCAAGGAAAGTGCACAAATCCGTTGCTCACTTTTAATCTTTGCAAACGAGCCACGGTCTCTCCTTGCATTGGCACGACAACAAGCTTAGTCTTCGTTAGGACATTTTGTTTGCTCATTTTCATAGTCGTGTCAATCCCAACTTTCTCCATGTGTGTGTATATAGTCATAGGTTCCCGTCACCCATTTGAGTTGTTGACCTTCGCCTTTGACTTGAGTTTTGTTGGATTTTACCCACTTTTGACTATCCCTTTTCTTTTGGTTGGTTCTTTGGCTTTCCACAATCCTAACCTACCATCAACAAGCTTTTGAGAGTTAGTTCTTTCTTTAGTGTGAGTTTTCTTTGCATTTCCACTTTGCACGCTTATAGCTCTCACTTGTGGTTTCTAGTTTGGTGCAATCCCCAAGGTGAGGTACAAGGCTAACACCACCATATTCCACTTCCATATACAATACTTGTGTGTTTTGCATGATGGATAGGCACGGTGAAACGAGCCAACCACCTCCCCAAGAAGAAGATCAAGGTCCGTACATGACGTGCGCAAGTCACTTCATCGTTCGACAAGAGTTCCGTGAACGTTGCCAAGCCCTTGAGACGCGACAAGATGAACAATTTGGCGAGACGCAAGCCGAGTTCAAGAACATCGACAACCGCTTCGACGGCCTCGAACGACAAATGAATGCAATGCATCACAACTTCGGCCACCAAAATGAAGCGCTCCAACGCTCCGTCGCCGAAACAAATGACAATCTTCGACGCCTCATCGACGGCATGGGAAGACCATGTTCACGCGCATCAAGCTCGGCAAGTTCTTCGCATCGTCATGCACCTCTTCCACAAGATCTACATCAAAGTGCTCAAAGACACAATGATGCCCCCGTGGTTGAAGATGGAGTCTCTTCGAACTATGCACCTTCCCCACGGCACGCCGCGACGTCAAGCTATGATGGTGACTTCTCTTCAAGGCCACGAGCAAGGCAAGAAGCACACCATCATCACGCAAGGGCACTAGTGATCCGACAAGAGCAACCACAAGAGGAACCGCAAGTGCAACCGCAAGTACAACCGCAAGTCTACCACCGTCGACCGCGACACATACTTGACACAACAAGTGATGACTCCAACTTGGAGAATCAAGCTCGTCATCGACGTGAAGCTCTCCAAGATCATCCTCTTCGTCATCAACGTCATGAACGTCAACAACGACACCATGGTCATCACGCGGCGCCTCCTCCACATCAACAAAACTTGGAGCGTCAAGTGATACAAGTTGAGCGACGCTCACCACGTCAAGAGGCTCATGACCATGTTCTTCGCCGTGAGGCCCATGTGCCTAACCAACATCACCAACCGAGGAATGAGCCTCCTCTTCGTCATCAACCGTGTCAAGAGGCTCCACACCCTTGCCACCATGAGGCTCAAGTGCCTCAACAACGTCAACAACCGCGCCAAGAGGAAGAGCAAGCTCCTCCTCAACAACAATATCAAGAGCAAGCTCCACAACATGGACGCGAGAACCAAGTTCCACCTCCCCAACTACAAGATCATCAACAAGGTCACCAAGCTCGTCGCAATGACCAAAACGATGAAGAAACTTTTGGCAAGCTCAAGTTCATGATGCCCAAGTTCACCGGATCCAATGACCCCGAGGAATACCTCTCATGGGCACTCAAAGTGGACAAGATCTTCCGCATGCACAACTATAGCAACGAGAAGATGGTCACCATGGCTTCGCTACAGTTTGATGATTACGCCAACCTTTGGTGGGAACAAGTTCAAGTTGCTCGTGATGCAAGACAAGAGCCGCCAATCACAACTTGGCATGACATGAAGGCTCACATGAGATCCTGGTTTGTTCCCGCGCACTAAACGCGTGAACTCTTCAACAACCTTCAAGCTCTTCGTCAAGGGACAAAGACAGTGGAAGAATACTTCAAGGAAATGGAACTCAACTTGATTCGTGCCAACATTGATGAGCGCATGGAGCAAACAATGGCACGTTTCCTTATTGGATTGAATCACCCAATCAAGCGCATCGTCGAGTTCCAAACCTACAACAACATGGTTGAGCTTGTGCACATCGCAACAAAGGCTGAACGTCAAGTGCAAGAGGATATCAAGTACAACAAGCCCAAGACGTACTTCACCTACAAGCAAGCTTCAACCGCTACACCAACAACTTTCAATGCTAGCTCCTCAAGTACCTCCAAGCCTTCCTTCAAGCCCACACTTCCTCAAGGAAAACTGCCCCCAAGTGGCAAGCAAGCAAAGAGTGATACACCTTTCAACGGTGAATGCTACAAGTGTGGAGGTAAAGGACACAAGTCGGCCGAATGTGGAAACAAGAAAGTCTTGTTCATCCATGACAATGGTGATGAAGAGTACTTGAGTGAAGATGAGTTTGATGCCCGTGTCAAGGAAGCAATGGCAAGGCAAGGAGTGGAAGATGATCAAGAACTCCTCATGTGTGAGCATGACGCAAGTCCATTGCTTGTTGTCACAAGGATCTTGACCACTCAAGCACAGGAGCATGAAGACCAACGCTCTAATATCTTCCAAACACGAGCCGGCATCAACGACAAATCTATCAAGGTGATCATTGACGGAGGGAGTTGTCACAACCTTGCAAGCACCGAGTTGTGTGAGAAGCTCGACCTCACCCTCCATCCACACAAGCACCCCTACCACGTGCAATGGCTAAGTGACCAAGGGTCCGTGAAGATCAAGCATACCGTATCGGTCTCCTTCGCCATTAGTCCTTACAAAGATACGGTGGAGTGTGATGTGGTTCCTATGACAGTTTTCCACATGCTTCTTGGTCGACCATGGTAATTTGACAAGGCTGCTCAACATGATGGTCGCACCAATATATACACCTTCAAATGGCTCAACAAAACATGTGTTTTGCAACTGATGACTCCTAGCCAAATAATTGCGGACAATGCAAAGGCTTTAGCGAGGGCGCAAAGCACAACACCTACTTGTGAGAAGAGCGGTGAGAGAGAACCACCTCATAGTGAGTGAGAGCCACAAGCCAAATTCGAGTGGAAAAACTAAGAGTGTTCTCCTTGCCACCAAAAGTGAGATGAGAGATGTTCGGAACAACCCATCCATGTTGCACTATGTCCTCCTTTGCAAGGGACTAGCGCAAGGGACTAATGAATTAACCAATGTTCCTCCATCTTTGATGAATGTTTTTTTGCAGGAATTCAAGGATGTGTTTCCCGAAGAGCTTCCACATGGACTACCTCCTCTTTGCGGCATCGAACATCGAATTGACCTCATCCCCGGTGCACCACTTCCCAACCGCGCCGCTTACCGCACGAACCCAGAGGAGACGAAGGAGATCGAATGTCAAATCAACCAACTCGTCTCCAAAGGTTTGATCCAAGTTAGCACTAGTCCAAGTGCCGTACCCGTGATTCTTGTTCCAAAGACGGATGATACGTTACGGTTATGCATGGACTGCCGTCCAATCAATGCTATCACCGTGCGTTATCGACATCCCATACCACATCTCAATGACATGCTTGATGAGTTGTGTGGAGCCACTATTTTTTTGAAAATTGATCTTCGTAGTGGTTACCATCAAATACGCATGGCTGAAGGTGATGAGTGGAAACCCGCCTTCAAGACCAATCTTGGCCTCTATGAATGGTTGGTTATGCCCTTTGGTTTATCAAATGCCCCATCCACCTTCATGCGCCTTATGAATCACATCTTGCGTTCTCTCATTGGAAAAAGTGTTGTTGTCTATTTCGATGATATTCTTGTTTATAGAAAATCTCTTGAGGACCATGTAACACATGTCAAGGAAGTTTTGCAAATCCTTCGACATGAAAAGCTTTATGCTAATCTTTCCAAGTGCACCTTTGCTAAATACAAGTTGATTTTTATTGGATTTGTCGTTTCTTCGAAGGGAATTGAAGTTGTTGTTTCCAAGGTAAAGGACATACGAGATTGGCCCATACCAACAAAATTGAGTGAACTCCGAAGTTTTCATGGGTTGGCTGGTTTCTATCGTTGCTTTGTGAAAGACTTTTCAACCATTTCTTGTCCCCTTAATGAATTGACCAAAAAGAATGTCACCTTCGTGTGGGGAAAAGCACAACAAAGAACTTTCGATGAACTTAAAAAGAGGCTCACCGAAGCACCTCTTCTTGCTTTACCAGATTTCACAAAAACTTTTGAGATAGAGTGTGATGCTAGTGGTATTGGCATTGGAGGAGTCCTTATGCAAAACAGACGTCCTATTGCCTACCATAGAGAGAAACTTGATGGTGCTCGCCTTAACTATCCGATTTATGACAAAGAGCTTTTTGCCTTAGTTCGTGTCCTTCAAGTTTGGCAACACTACCTTTGGCCCAAGGAATTTATCATACATTACGACCACGAGTCGTTGAAATATCTCAAAGGCCAAGCCAAATTGAGCAAGAGACACGCTAAGTGGGTTGAGTTCATGGAGTCTTTTCCGTACATTGTCAAGTATAAGAAGGGCAAAGATAATGTAGTTGCGGATGCGTTGTCTCGCAAACATACAAGCCTTCTTACGAGACTTGAAATCAACGTGTTGGGTCTTGAGGAAATAAAATCTTTGTATGCTTCCGATCCATTCTTTGAACCAATTTTCGCAAAGTGCTCCAATGTCAAAGGAGTTGATGATTTCTCTTTGCATAAGGGCTTTCTCTTTAAGCAAAACAAGCTATGCATCCCGAAGTCGTCGCTTCAACTTTTGCTTCTCCAAGAATCTCATGGTGGAGGACTTATGGGTCACTTTGGTCATGACAAGACATTGGACATGCTCTCCAATCACTACTTTTGGCCCAATATGAAGCGTGACGTGGCGTGCTACGTTCAACGATGCACGACATGTGTTCAAGCTAAGTCGCAAGCTAATCCCTATGGTCTTTATATGCCATTGCCTATTCCTCATACACCTTGGCCCAACATTAGCATGGATTTCGTGTTAGGATTGCCTAGATCTAAGCATGGTCATGATTCTATATTTGTTGTTGTGGATCGTTTTTCCAAAATGGCACACTTCATACCGTGCCATAAGACCCACGATGCTTCACATGTTGCAAATCTGTTTTTCTGGGAAATCGTCCGTCTTCACGGTATGCCAAGGAAAATCGTCTCCGACTGTGACGTCAAATTCATGAGCTACTTGTGGAAGACCCTCATGGCCAAGCTCGGCGTCAAGCTCCTCTTCTCATCCGCATCACATCCTCAAACTGATGGCCAAACCGAAGTTGTCAACAGAAGCCTCGGAACCCTCCTTCGCGTGTTGATCAAGAAAAACCTGAAGCATTGGGAGGAATGCATTCCACACGCCGAGTTCGCCTACAATCGAGCCAAGCACTCAACAACCAAGATGAGTCCGTTCATGATCATCTATGGTTTCGAGCCCCTCACCGCTCTCGACATCGTACAACTACCTCTCCATGAGCGCACGAACATGGACGTCGAGAAGCGTGCACAAGCTATGAAGATGCTTCATGAAGAAACAAGAGCTACTATCGAACAACAAGTCCTTCGCCCAGCTTCAAGGTTAAACAAGGACAAGAAGGAGATGATATTTGAAGAAGGTGACCTTGTGTGGATACACCTAAGCAAGGACCGCTTCCCCAAGGAACGTGACTCCAAGCTCAAGCCAAGAGGAGATGGTCCCTTCAAGGTCCTCAAAAGAATCAACAACAACGCCTACATCATCGACATACCGACCTCCAAGTACCTTGCAAGCAATACATTCAATGTCAAGGACCTCTCACCCTACCATGGAGATGCTCAAGATGATATCCATGAAGAGTCGAGGATGACTCTTTCCCAAGGGGGCGAGCTGATGCAGCCCGTCCTACGGACGCTTCTACATCTACAACAACAAGTCCCCCAAGTGGACCCATGACTCATGCCCGAGCCAAACTCCTCCAAGCTAAGGTGAACTCGCTCCTCTCCTCATGCGAATTTGATACCTCCTTGGATGGCGTGCTACTTCATACCACTACTTTGTGCATCATCAGGTACGAGCCCCCGCCGCGTCGACCCACGAGCCCTGAAGCTGTACCTGTGCTGAAGCTGCCAAAGCCGGAGTGTCCGGCACGACTCAGCCAGAGTGTCCGGCCTGCCCGAGCCCGAACCTGGCACGGACATTTTGTGTGCCAGTTCGGACACTGCCCGGATTGTCCGGCCACCCCGGACTGTCCGGCCCACTCGTCCCGGAGTGTTCGGCCACCCCGAAGTGTCCGGCCCACTCGACCCGGAGTGTCCAGCCCAAGTGATGGGCCTGCGAGCCTAGCTGGGCCCTATGGCCCATGTACCCCTCTATTTCGCCCAGAACTCTACTTTAATGCCTGAAATACCCTTGACTTTGTGGTTGGCATATATATAGACCCCCACCTCCATTGTAAACCCTAGGCTTGATATTGGAATTAGTGGAAACCCCTTTGTGGATCTAGCTAATTCTTGCCTCATGCTCCTTGACTAAGGAGCACCAATATCCCCAAACCTCGTTGGAGTACGCATTGTGCCTCCGCGTTGTACAAGGCGTAGGCATCGGTGTTCCTTTGCCTAGACGTCAAGATCTCACCGAGTCTCCCATCTCGCCGTGCCGGTTCGAGAGAGAGTCCTCCGCCCGACGCCGATCCTAGGGATTGCGCCAGACCGGTCACCGCCGGCGTGAGCTATTGGTGTTTATCATGGTTTTTCGTGTGTGTGTTCATCGCGTTCTTCTTGCGTGTGTTCGTCATGTTCATCCTTCCCTCCTTCCCCCATACTCCACCCTCGATTTGAAAGGGAATCATGAAAGATCGGGCCACCCTAGAGGTTTGCCCTCAACAGACAAGGGAGAGGGGTTGCTACAGTAACTTGGCTACAGTGCACACGACCAGGACTGAGGGGTTTGATCATGGAGGCTTGTTGGGGAAGATTGATAATGTTTGATGGAGGCTTGGTACAAATAGGGATGAATGCTCAAATCTTCCATAAGTGATGATCAAGTTTTATTTCTGGATTTTTAATCTTGACCAAATGATATAAAGATGGTGGTAGATGGGTAAGGTTGGGAGGCATCTCTAGGATTTATTTGGGATTTTTCAGAGAGTTAGAAGTCTATTTAAATCCATTTATTCAGAAACTCCAGAAGTGAATTCTTGGAGTTCATTTGATATATTTACGATGGACCTTGTTATATTTTGATGTGAGGAGGTCCAAAATGTGAATACACAATTAGGGGAATTTTCCCAAAATTTATTGGGGATTAAAAGTATTTAAAACAATTATTATTCCATTTCTGCCTTTTTAGAAAATAGGCAAAAATAATTAATAAATCTTCTCAAAAATATTTATTTTTGTGATGGGAAGATAGGGTATGATATATGGAAATCACATGAGCCAAAAGTTGGGGAAGTGTTTTGACAAAAACTAAACTTTCCATTGGGAAAGGGGTTTTGACATTTCATCTATTAAAGGAATTAAATATATCTGGAGCCATAATAATTATGGGTAATATTTGATAAATCTTGATGATCAAGGTAGATGATGTGGATAGGGTTTAGCAAGCATTTGAAACCTTGGGAAATGGAAATCCAACTTGAATAAGATGGAAAACAAGGAGTTGTAGATCTAGGGTGATGTTATTTTATACCACCAAAACCTTGTTGGAGCTTTGAGCTCAGAGCTCACCTTGATGCAAGGGATAGATAGGTAGCTAGACCAAGTCATATAGATGATCATGGCAGAAGGAGTTTGGACTGGTTACATTTGAGGTGGCCTTGATGTAATGGCAAACTTTGTTGAGAATAAGGCTGCCATACTAGATGAGTCATGATGCCTTATAAACCATGTGGGTTTAAGAAGCACAAAGATCCACTTGAACAAGTGAAGTAGATACTGATATACCTATATGAGTAGAACACAACCATGGAAAGAGTTGCTCCATAGAAGGTTGGATGATGGTGTCAGCTTTTGTCCAAGTAGGCATGATGACTAGATTTGTAGGAAAAGTTATTTTCTTGCCTGCAAAACCATCAAGGACAAGTGGGGAGGATTATTTAACCAAGGGAAATAGTATATCTAGGTATTCCTTAGGATGGTTAACAATATGGTTCAGGTGCATTTCCAAAAATGTACATGGTTTGAGAAAGGGAGGCATTCAAAAAGGTGATCCTGAAACAGTTTCTAGACTTACTCAAGTTTGGCAGTTTTGATTGTTTTGACTAGAGTATGAGAGGGAATGTTTTTGGAGGGATTGCAAGGTACCAAAGCATCCTCAAGCGGATGATGTTGAAGTGTAGAGGGAATAGAAGGGATCCATGCTTGATATTGGTCTTCATGGACTTGGAAACTTCTAGAATGGATAACTGCAGAATGGATATGTGTAAGGGTTTTAGATGATCCCCTAGTAACTAGAGATCAGATCCAACTTGTATTATTGCTTAGGGTTTGGTGGATTTTAAGTATATTGATCCAACTGATGAGCTCCTAGAGTGGATTATACTACTTCCTAAGCAAACAAGTCAAACAGCAGATCAAGGCAACTCATCTTATAAACTACGCAAATGCACTACTGGGGTTACCATCAAGCTTAGCTTGAGGTAAGGTTGAGGCATTTTGAAGAGGTTGGGGTTTGAATAAGATGAGGGTCCTTGGTATCCCTACCAAGAGTAGAATTCTAAGGTTTTATACAAGGTTTTGGAAATCTTAGAGGTAAGAGTAGTTGAAGGTTCTGTCTTGAAAACATAAGGAGATAGTATTCTATGGATCTCCATAGTTTGATCAATAGGAGTTACTGAAATAGCTTTGGTTACAAAAGCACCTTGGCTCATGCTTTGAAATGCTAGAACATTTGAGAATATGTAAAATGAGTCAGGATAGGTTTGTTAAATAACTTTATGACAACTAAGGGTGAGGTAAGGAGTATCATATGGAGTACACTCATATGCACAATTACAAACAAACAACAAGCAAACACTGCACCCATGAACAAGAAAAAGTTTTTGTTCCCCCTAATATTTGCGTTCTAGACAACTAATCAGGGTTGCTGAAATTGGGATGTTACAGACCTTTCCCCCTTAAAAGAATCTCGTCCCGAGATTCAGGAGGGTATGGTGAGGGGATTTGTGTTGGAGTTAGTGCTATGTGCTTCTCCCTTACAAACTTTTCGGCTTTGTCTTTGAACAGGGTCACTACGATGGTGAGGTTGAACTACAATCGCCTTGAAAGCACGAGTGTCGAGCAGGCTTCAACCAGGATTGCGAGGATTGATCCTCCTGCGGTAAGGGTTTATGGTGTCTCCCCTAAGGGATTATCGTATCCTAGTTTGCATCTTTGGGTCCAACTGTTGGATTGCTTCTGGCAGAATGTTATTCTATTTTGCCGGAAAGACGCAGTCTTTCCCCCTTAGGACTAGACTGGGGTAGATCGGAGAGTTGACATTGTCCTTCCTTCTTGGAGTCGCAGATGGATGTTTTGAATACTGACGTCCATATTTCTCCTGGAGTCGAGATCGTTAGAAGGCGTCCCAATCTAGAGGTCTTCTGAAGTATCCTTGGGTAGACAATCTTCTGAGGATTGAGTGGAAAGACGCCGTCTTTCCACCTTAGCGCTTCATTAAAACGCCTTAGGAGTGGTGCAGGTCTTCTGTCTGGGAGGTGCTCACCTGAGGTTAGCGGACGGCTGCATCTTCCTGGAGTATTGAGCTGAGGTCGCCGAGGGACACCCTCTTCTATAAACCTTGGCGGGGGTGGTTTCCTAACGAAGCCTTTAAGGGGGTTAGCTCAAGGTGAGTTAGCGGTTTGCGACTCTTCTTGCTAGGGTTTAGTCAGCGTGGATGCAGGCAGCGTCGATGAAGAGGTCCTCACTTGAATCTCTTGTGTTGCTTCTGATTGAGGGCGGAGTGGACTTGTTGTCTTCATGCATCCTCGTCTTCAGGGAACTGAAGTATTCTGGCCTTCTGGTGAGGAACTTCCCATTGGTGGTAGGCGTTCCGGGATGGGTCTGATGCAACGTCTTGGGTAAAGCACACAAGAGGGAAACATCAAAGGAAGCATAGCAATCCAAGGAAGTTATTACATAACAACCAGTCTGCACCTGAAGGTGTTAATAGTACTTAAAAATTACAAAACACTTTCAGGGACGATACATGACTCTATCCTATTGCTAGATGGGCGAGTACCGCAACACGGATGATTACTCGGAGGGTGCATCTATGGTTCGTTGCTAACTCCTAGGGGGGTTCAGCTACTACATATCCTCTGGGGTAGGTGGGATATTCAGCTCGTCTTCAGTGAAGGTGAGAGTGGTGCCTTCCCAATGTGCAGGGTTGGATGTTGGCTCGGCCGGCACGGGTGACTGTACGATAGGGTGGTACTCATTGAGGAAGGGGAGTTCGTCATCAGTCCCGGGATTCTCGTCTTCAGGGGTTGGGGGTACTTCAATGGTCAGCTTCTTCTCCAAGCGAGCATTGGTGGCTCTAAGACTCCTTTCGCGCTTACGGAGTAGGTTGATATCCATCTTTAGAAGCAGATTCCCTCGCCTGGCCTTGTCAAGATCTTCCTGGGAACGTTGGAGTAGGTATTCCATGTTCTCTAACTGATTCCCGATGCAGCAGGTGAGGAAGGACTCGTTAGGCAGTCCATCTTGGTCGCTTTTTCCAAACAGGTGGTAGGGGGTATCCTTCAACTCATCTTCATGGATCTTGGAGAGGCGCGCCATGATCTCTTGTATGGCTCACACCATGCCATCTACCTAGTTGCTGTCGAGGAAGGTGAATATTGTGGGCGCGATGTCCTCATCTGGGGAGAGAATCACAGCCTTGACGACCCATTGCATCACATTGGTGTTACAGCGAGGAAGTTCGGTTCCTTCAATCGTTGGCCTGGGCCTATTAAATCTCTTCAACAGGTCGTGAAGCTGCTCTTCAAAAGGCCAGAAACTGTCTCCAATGATGATGCGTTCTGAGCGGAAAGAGGCCATCTACAGCAATTTTTTATATGGGGTTGGGTTAGTGACAAGTGTACAAGATTTTAAGATTGAAAAGATCATATCAATGCAAGTAGTTTTCAAAATGGAGGGGAAAAGACATAAGCACTTTTGCAAATAGTAATCTCTTCTCCCTTGTCTTTTAAGAAATTAGGTTTGTCGTTTCCTGCCTAACGTCCATGCTAACTAAGGTCTCCTACAGTCAGGATGGCTCTAATACCAAGTCTGTGCGGTCCCCGGATTAACCATCCGAGAAATCCCTGTTATGTATATATCCACGTTCTCATGATCAGTGAGCCGTGGAACATAACCGACAAGTATCATTACAACATCCGAAACATAACGAATTTACAAGACTTACATAAATGCCATTATGGCTATACCATCTTTAGCAGCGGAACATCATCACGCGCAGAGCCCAATCGTGCCACAACCTACAGGCAACTGACTGGGAAGACGGCCTAGCTCGCTGGACGTCACCTTAAATCTTCCGATGTAAAACTTCTGAAAGCCTGGCCAAGTAAATAGCCAAGGACAATGCATTGAGTACTTTTGAATGTACTCGCAAACCACCAAGATAAGTGAATTAAGGAATGCAATTCTGGCTGTGGCGAGATAGCTCTATCTAGGGTTGTTTTTGAAAAGCCTAGACGATCTCTTGTAGTTATGGCATCTCCATATCTTTGTTGAAAAAGAGTTTTGAAACATGCCTTTGTTTTGTAAATCAAGATATCCCCATATCCTTGTTGAAAACAGTTTTGGAGTAAAAAAACCCTTTTTAAACCCCTTTGATCACCTCTGGTCAAAACAAACCTTTCAAACTCAGGTTCCCCCGAAACCTCCATACTTTCATCCATTCTTTCCAAACAAACACCATTTGGGTACTCCTAGCCAACACCTTTCCAACCGTCCTTGACCGTGGACACGGCTATTCGAATAGATTGTACTCTGCAGAGTTTGCGCACTTTCCCCACAAGAATCAATACATCTGCCGGCATAAAACCACGGCCCACTACACACGGTACATGGGGGTCCCGATAATCAAACCTAACCTTTCGCTTGTCGACCCTAGCAAAGGCTGCTTTTCCTTTTGGGTTTGTTCTCCCCGACAACGAGTATGTGGCTCCCAGCCATAGTCCTGCCTTCTGTACACGCGTATACCCAAACCGCAGCTTGGCGTATACCTTAACTTGGTGACTCCACTTCTTTCCATACCACCTAAGTCATACCGTCCGCAGGACACCCAATTGTTGCACCGGCACTCCTGCCAAGACAGGCTCACTCTTGCCAAAGCAAGCTACAGGCTCCAGATCCGTAGATCTGTTAGCGCCTGCCCAGAATTCAAGGAATTTCTCCCAATAAGCATTGTACAAGCTGCCTCGGCTAATGAAGACAAACTATGAGCTAAGCCCCAGTACCCGGGGTAATGTGGATGCACGAATAAAAATTGTTTCGGTAAAGGCGTAGAACATCCCTTCTCTTTCTCTTGTCCATTTTCTCATTTCTCATTATCACCACTTCTGTAGTTAAAACATCCGCTTGGAATGATGCCTCTTCCCAAGGGTTTTACAAAGCAGTTTTGAAACATTTGTAGTAGGGTAAATCCAAAAACATTTTATTTAACAAAAATCCGTGGTTTCCAACGAGGTAGGATGCTAATCATCATAACCTCGGTCAAAAGGGTAAAATGGTGGGTACATTCAAGGGTGGTGTCATTCTAGACACCAGGTCATAACTTGGAGGAGCCAAGTTATATCGCAGTATTTGTAAAACAAGACATGCAGGTAGTAATGCAATTTATAAAGGAGATACAAAACAGATAATAACAGAATAGGATAAATATCGGAATTCGGGAATGGTGGCTTGCCTGTGATCAGCAATAATTCCCTGGACTTCCTTTGATAACCAAGAATACCCATTAAATAATAATAAGAAGTCCCTTTCTTCTCGGTGTCAAACAATCACACTATCGCCGTCATCGGGTATACATGCAAGCAGACAATTCCACAATCAATACAAGGCATACAGGCACCAAGCATATAGCAATAAAACATAAGGGATACTACTTAACTTAGTAGGTTTTGGAGAAGTTGGGTTCTAATAGTGGAATTACTAGATTTCCATAGAGGTGCCTTTCCCTTGGAAGATAGTTGTCAAGGCTAATTACCATGAACATGGGGTGGGGGTCTAGGGTATGTGGATGTCAGTGTGCAACCATGATACCCTCAGATAGGCCTTGACCAAACAAGACCAACACAAGTGGTTTCACTAGATTATCACTTACCTAGATTTAGATATGCTTTTTATAGTGGAATAGACTCTAGTTTGAGGAAATAATTCACCAGAATTTATCTAGAGGCCCAAAACATATTAACTTGGGTGATTAGTCATGGCTTGATGTACTTGTTTACTGAGATTTGGAATCAAGTCAAAATAATTAGCAGAATATCCTTAGGAAAATCCCAAAGGCAGTTCTGGAGTCGATTTGTCTTTTTCACTAGATTAAATCTACAGAAGCTTTTAGTTTGATTCCAAGGGCACATTATAGGTGTTTATAATACCTTTCTTTATAAATTGGAATCATCCTTTTTGGAGTTGCAGAGCTACTGTGGTGATGTTTCTGGTGTTAAAACTGTATACAGAGATGTTTAATTGATCAGAAAAGCTCATAACTTCATTAATTCTTGATCTCCTGGAATTTGGTAGTATTCAGTGAACCACATCATTGGGAGGTTGATTTAGGTCAATACCCATGTTGGTTTGACCTCAGGAATTTTCTAAAGGAAGATAAGGCTTGTATTTATTATGGGCAAAATATGCAGCAAAAGACCATGGGGCTAGGGTGACATTCAGGGTACCACTGATACCTTTCAGTACAAAGTGGTTTTGTTCAAAATGGAGTTGTATAACTCACAAAAGGATTTTATTAGTATTAAAGATATACTTTAGTGGGTTATTTACTATAGTTAAATTAAGCATTATTTTAGTCCCCTTGTTGTACTGCATGTTTAAGAAAACATTCAGAAAAACCTTAGGAAATTTGGGTCTAGGCATATAAACTTGTTTTCCATTTTCTTTGGGATTTAATTCAACAGCCTAATTGGCAGATCTTGGTGGAAAAACAAAGGGAAAAAGATAAAAGGTGCGCCTGGGCTTGATCTGTGAAGGGGAAATGGGCCGGCCGGATGGAGTTCGGTGCACGGCAGGCGAGGCAGCGTGCGGGGGCGTAGTTTTGAAACTGCCAGGCGGGGCCCGGGCGTCAGTGACAACGGGGGCGAGAAGGGGTATCGGGCAACGACGACCGTCGGATTAAAGAGAGATCGATGGTGCAGTGTCATCTTCGACCTCCGGCGGTGCAAAGCGGAGGGGAAACCCTAGGGGACTGCGGGGCTCGCCGGGGGAGCTTACCAGGGGCTCGGGAGGTGTCGGGGAGGCGACGGGGTGACGCGGTGGACGACGGCAACCTCGGGGATGGGCGGAAGAAGGGGTTCCTTGCCGGGATCTGGCTAGCGCGATGACGACCGAGGAGAGCTCGTCGGAGCTCGTCGGCGCGGCTCGAGGGGACTGACCTGGGCCAAAATAAGCGCACGGTTAGGTAGAGGGGGAAGAGGGGATCTCTATAGAGTGACATGCAAATGGTAAAGATAACCCTCTCTCTCCCTCAAATTAGCTCCAAGCATTAGGGACAAGGGAGAGGGGTTGCTACAGTAACTTGGCTACAGTGCACACGACCAGGACTGACGGGTGTGGTGGTGGAGGCTTGTTGGGGAAGATTGATGATGTTTGATGGAGGCTTGGTACAAAAAGGGATGAATGCTCAAATCTTCCATAAGTGATGATCAAGGTTTATTTCTTGATTTTTAATCTTGACCAAATGAGATAAAGATGCTGGTAGATGGGTAAGGTTGGGAGGCATCTCTAGGATTTATTTGGGATTTTTTAGAGAGTTAGAAGTCTATTTAAATCCTTTTATTCAGAAACTGCAGAAGTGAATTCTTGGAGTTCATTTGATATATTTACAATGGACCTCTAACCAAACTTTCCATTGGGAAAAGGGTTTTGAGATTTCAGCTATTAAAGGAATTAAATAGATTTGGAGCCATAATAATTATGGGCAATATTTGAATAAATCTTGATGATCAAGGTAGATGATGTAGACAGGGTTTAGCAAGCATTTGAAACCTTGGGAAATGGAAATCCAACTTGAATAAGATGGAAAACAAGGAGTTGTAGATCTAGGGTGATGTTATTTTTATACCACCAAAACCTTGTTGGAGCTTGGAGCTAAGAGCTCACCTTGATGCAAGGGATAGATGGGTAGCTAGACCAAGTCATATATATGATCATGGAAGAAGGTGTTTGGACTGGTTACATTTGAGGTGGTCTGGACGTACTGGCAAACTTTGTTGAAAATAAGGTTGCCATACCAGATGAGTCATGATGCCTTATAAACCATTTGGTTTAAGAAGCACAAAGATCCACTTGGAACAAGTGAAATAGATACTGATATACCTATATGAGTAGAACACAACCATTCATAGAGTTGGTCCATAGAAGGTTGGATGATGGTATGAGCTTCTGTCAAAGTAGGCATGATGACTAGATTTGGAGGAAAAGTTATTTTCTTGCCTTCAAAACCATCAAGAACAAGTGGGTTGGAGGATGATCTACCCAAGGGAAAGAGTAGGCCTTGGTAGTCCTTAGAAGTTTTTAGGGTTTTTACTAGAGCATGAGAGGGAATGTTTTTGGAGGGGTTGCAAGGTACCAAAGAATCCTCAAGTGGATGATTTTGAAGTGTAGAGGGAGTAGAAGGGATCCATGCTTGATATTGGTCTTCATGGACTTGGAAACTTCTAGAATGGATCACTTCAGAATTTATCTGGTTAAGGGTTTTAGATGATCCCCTAGTAACTAGAGATCAGATCCAACTGGTATTCTTGCTTAGGGTTTGGTGAGTTTGAAGTATATTGATCCAACTGATGAGCTCCTAGAGTGGCTCATACTACTTCTTAAGCAAACAAGTCAAACAGCAGATCAAGGCAACTCATCTGACAGCAGATCAAGGCAACTCATCTTATAAACTAAGCAAATCCACTACTATGGTTACCATCAAGATTAGCTTGAGGTAAGGTTGAGGAATTTTGAAGAGGTTGGGGTTTGAATAAGATGAGGGTCCTTGGTATCCCTACCAAGTGTAGAATTCTAAGGTTTTATACAAGGTTTTGGAAATCTTAGAGGTAAGAGTAGTTGAAGGTTCTGTCTTGAAAACATAAGGAGATAGTATTCTATGGATCTCCATAGTTTGATCAATAGGAGTTACTGAAATAGCTTTGGTTACAAAAGCACCTTGGCTCATGCTTTGAAATGCTAGAACATTTGAGAATATGTAAAATGAGTCAGGATAGGTTTGTTAAATAACTTTATGACAACTGAGGGTGAGGTAAGGAGTATCATATGGAGTACACTCATATGCACAAGTACAAACAAACAACAAGCAAACACTGCACCCATGAACAAGAAAAAGTTTTTGTTCCCCCTGATATTTGCGTTCTAGACAACTAATCAGGGTTGCTGAAATTGGGATGTTACATGAAGGTTTTAATCCCACTATTTTTGAGCTTCATAAAAATTATGTGTTTGTAGATCATGAAAAGAATTCTTTATGTGATAGTTATATTCTTGAGTTTATTAATGAGTCTACTTAAAATTATTATGAGAGAGGAAAATATGGTTGTAAAAGTTTTCATGGTACTGAAACACCTCTCTATGTGCTAAAAGTTTTGAAGATGCTCTCATTTTATCTTCCTATGGGAGTCACTTTGTTCTTTATGAATTTATTTGCGTATAATATTCCTATGCATAGGAAGTGGGTTAGACTTAAATGTGTTTTCAATTTGCTTCTTGATGCTCTCTTTTACTTCAATTCATATTTCTTACGTGATCATCATCGAAATTATCATGCCTAGATCAAAGGCGTTAAAGAAAAGTACTTATTGGGAGATAACTCAAAAGTTTTAGATGAGTCTAGGCAGTTATTACCTATGTAATAACCACTCCTTATCCTTTTTATTTGCATTTTGTGCCAAGAGTAACCTCTAATGAGAGACAAGTGATGCTTGGGAAAGTTGCTGTCCCAAAACAGTTTTTTGTGCTTCGCTGTAAAAATTCGTGTAAAATCTCTGTACGTCGGTTTGAGCTGTGAATTTTTGTGCTTCTGACCCAGGTTGTTATCTAACTTTCTTTAGATTAACACCTTTCGATTTGAGCAACAGAATGTCTTCAAAAAAATTTGTTTTTACCTGTTAGTCTGTTTTGACAGATTTCTGCCATTATTTGCATTTGCTTCTTGTTGATTCCTTTTTGGGTTCTTTTTGGGGAATTGAGCTTTTTGAGGGAAGTTCTACAGTAGCTTGTGTTTTATTGGAAGTTTTATTGGTGTTGGAACTGAACCCAAAAAACTTATTATCTTGAGTGCACTAATGTTGCTAATAAAGATTGTGTGAAGTTTTCTAAGAAGGAAAAATTTCAGGTGTATGGAAAGAGTGATGTATTGAGATGAAGAATGTACTAAAGCTCAAGCTTGGGGATGCCACGCGTGTCACCCCAAGAAATATTCAAGAAGTACAAGCGTCAAATCTTGGGGATTCCCAAGGCATCCCCTTCTTCATCAATAAAAATCTCAGGTTCCTTCCAAACACTTCATTTTTATTGATCCATGCACAGTTGTGTTGTTCTTGGAACGTCTTTGTTTTTTGTTTTCATTTTCTTGGTTTTCTTAGTTTGCTTGAATAAATTGGTTGGACCCCCTCTTTCATACATTTTTTTTCAAATAAGTATGGTTTGGATTGGAAAAGAGTATAAAAAGTTCATGCTTAAGTGGTAAAAAGAGCTTGTTTTTTACTGTGGCCTATGCTTTGTCATGTCATGCTTGATATTGTTTTGGCTTTATGCTTAGTGATTTTTCTGTAGCATGACATGTTATAAGCAATTGAGATTGCTTAATGTGCCTTGAAAGAATCATGCGTTGTTTTAGCATATTAAAGCACAGTATTGTGGTATTCTCCTTTGATGCTTTATTTGGGTTGACTTGGCGCATGCTCACACCATGTTATGACTATCCCAAGTCACTATATCCTTGATGATCCTTTAGTTTTCGACTTGTAATATCACTTTATGCTTTAATCAATGATGTTTTGTTGCTTTGCATGATTATGGCCAGTATTGCTCTCTTAGTTGGTCGCTCCCAGTCTTTTGCTAGCCTCCATAACCAAGTATGAGTTCCACACATGCATCCAACTCTAAATAAAACCAAGTTATTCCAAAGAGGGCACCACACCTACCTATTAGCATTTTCTATTCCAAGTATATTCATGTTTTTATCTACCTTTCGAATTAAACTTGTTATGAGAAAACTAGTGATTAAAGCTCTCACGAACTTGATGGCACACTTTACTTTTCTTGCCCTTAATAAACTAGAGCCATTGTGTCATCTTTGTTGTATATGCTTGCACTTATATCTTGGGGATTAGTTGAACCATGCAGTCATGGGGAACGCTTTCAACATTTCACTTGTACATTGTACCTAGTTGATATCATGCTCTTTTGTCTATGAATGTCGTCAGTGTGGAATGAAATGGGAGATTGTAAGTCCATTGAGTTATGTATCTGTGTTAGAGAAACGCTTGGGCCGCTGGTCTAATCCATTCCTAATCATGGTGGGAACCTGCAGTGTAACCATAATGAGAAATCTATGAAGCATTCTTCTTATAAAAAAAGAGATAGAGATTGAGGAAAATAGAAAAAGAAAAAGAAAAGAGATGAGAAAAGAGGAAAGAGAGAAAAAAGCACCATTTTCCCATGGTAAATAAGAAGATTGCTGAGATGCTCGTTGTATTCTTGCCTTCTCATTTTGATATGGGGATTCTTCTGTATCATCGCGCAAGGAGTACTCCGTTGGCGGTTCTCTATGATACACATGTACTTACTATGACAAGAACTTACCGGTGACTAAACTTGAGTAGCATGATGAGCGGCCCTCGTATTCAAGGGACATGAGATTTCCAACTTATACTTTGTCAAGCATATATAATACATTGCAAATGTATCTATAATTTTTGATGTTCCATTCTTGGTTTTATCCACTTTCTTGTGTTTTGTCCACACTATGGAGTAATTTTCATATGATTTCTTGGACTAACCTATTAACAAGAGCCACAGTGCCAGCTGCCTGTTTTTTGCTGTTTTTGGTTCTAGGAAAGTCAGAAAATGAATATTCTCGGAATTGGACGGGACAAAATCCAAAGTGCCTATTTTTCCGGAAGTCATCAGATGTCAGAATACTAGACGGAGAAGGCCTGGGGGCCGGCCACACCACCTAGCCACGTGGCCAGGCCTGGCCCGCGCCAGGGGGTGGTCTGGCCGACCCCAGCACCCCCTCGGGGTCTCCTTCCGCCTATAAGATGGCCTCGAGACGAAAACCCTAAGTACCCGATCAAAAATCAACGAAAGAGTCTATAGCCACCATCATCTCCATCCCTACATCGGGAGGGATCTGAAGCTCTTCCCGGCACCCTGCCAGAGAGGGGAATTCACCCTGGAGGCCTTCTTCATCATCATGCAAGCCTCCGGTGTGATGCGTGAGTAGTTCATCCTTGGACTACGGATCCATGTAGTAGCTAGATGGCTGGTTCTCCTCCTTTGTGCTTTCATGTTTAGATCCTGTGAGCTCCGTTCATGATCAAGATCATCTATTTGTAATTCTGCATGTTGTGTTTGCGGGGATCCGATGGATATTGAGATGCTATAACAGATTGATTATTGATTCTATCATGTCTTTGTTATTTGTGATCTTGCATGCTTTCTGTTGTTTGTAGCTATCTTGGCCAAGTAGATGCTAGCAACTCCAAGATTTAGTATTTATGCTCGATAGTGGGTTCATGCCTCTGGTAATCTGGGAAAGTGACAGAAATCTCTAAGGTTCTAGATGTGCTATTGCTACTAGGGAGAAAACAGCAATCCTTTGTTCATAGAACAATTGTATTGTTTACATTACATGCAATTCATAAAGCAATAATATGTTGCTTGCAACTTAATACTAGAGGGGGTTCAGATGATAACCTGAAGGTGGATTATTAGTCATAGATGCAGTTGGATGGCGGTCTATGTATAATGTTGTAATGCCCAATCAAGTTCCAAAGGAGTCAAGATGATTAGTATATGCATGTATTGCTTTCTCGGTGTTTGTCAATTGCCCCGCTGTAATTTGTTCATCCAACATGTTATCTATCTTAAGGAGAGCCACCTCTAGTGAACTATGGATCCCGGTCCTTTTCTTTTACATACAATCTACAAACTGTTTACTGCTTTGTTTTTACTTTCTACAAACTATTACTTCCTTCCATTCGATATGTTTAATCCTTTGTTTTCAGCAAAACCGGTGAGATTGACAACCTCATCGCAAGTTGGGGACAGAGTTATGTGGTTGTGTTGTGCAGATCTCCACTTTGTTGCTGGCACCGGTAGTGCGCCCTGCCATAGTTCAGCTAGCTACACCTTTGGGGTGTTTCCTTGCGCCTACTGGATTGATAACCTTGGTTTCGTAATAGGGGAAAACTTGATGCTGTGCTCATCATACCTTCCTCTTGGGGTTCCCCAACGAGCTCGATATATTTTGGGCCATCAATATACTCCATAGTTTGTTCACTTTAACCTTAATCACTTCAAGATTCTTATGATAGGGGCAATGAGAGCTGAAAGCTAATAAGTACCATAATTTTTGGAAGCTCTTTATGAGACTTGAATCCCTGCTTCCTTCTATGAAGGCCTCTCTTTTACTTTTATGTTGAGTCTCCATCTTCTATCTTTATGCACCTATTGAGAGAGCATAGTGGCCATTCTTAGTTTAATGTGCATTGTCCCAAGACTTGTTGATTGATGTATAACTTTGATATTTCCTGTTCTTAAATTATTTGTATCTAGTCACCCTTATGAACTTTGAAGGTGTCCTATGCAATTATGTTTTGCAACACTATGAGGGACAAGTTGAATACCATTTTAATTATGCTTTGTTTATGTGAAACAAACAACATCTTGCAAAGCATTGTTATTCATGAATCTTTTGTTTGTGCCTTTTCATGTTACATCATAGTTGCTATGTCTTATTGTTAGAACTTTATCTTGCATGCTATGTTGAAGTACTATGATCCCAGCTATCAATGTTTTACAAATATTTTGATCCAATTTATGATGGTGCATGTCACCTAAAAATTATTCTTTTTTTTTCACTTACCTACTCGAGGACAAGCAGGAGTTAAGCTTGGGGATGTTGATACGTTGCAGACGTATCTATAATTTTGATGTTCCATGCTTGGTTTATATCTACTTTCTTATGTTTTGTCCACACTTTGGAGTACTTTTTATACACTTTCTTGGACTAACCTATTAACAAGATGCCACAGTGCCAACTGCCTGTTTTTGGTTCCAGGAAAGTCAGAAAATGAATATTCTCGGAATTGGATGGGACAAAAGCCAAAGTCAATATTTCACCAAGGGGGACATAGAGCCAGAATAGGAGACAGAGAGGGGCTGCTCACACCACCTGGCCGTGCGGCCAGGCCTAGCCCACGCCAGGGGGTGGTGTGGCCGCCTAGGGCACCCCCTCGGCCTCCCCTTTCGCCTATAAGATGCCTCCGATATAGAAACTCTAAGGACCCAATCAAAATTCCACGAAAGAGTCTGTAGCTGCCGTCATCTCCATCCCTAGATCGGGAGCGATCTGAAGCTCTTCTTGGCACCCTGTCGGAGGGGAGAATTCACCCTGGAGGCCTTGTTCATCACCATGCACGCCTCCGGTGTGATGTGTGAGTAGTTCATCCTTCGACTACGAGTCCATGTAGTAGCTAGATGGTTGGTTCTTCTCCTTTGTGATATCATGTCTAGATCTTGTGAGCTCCGTTCATGATCAAGATCATCTATTTGTAATCATACATGTTGTGTTTGTGGGGATCCGATGGATATTGAGATGCTGTTTCATATTGATTATTGATTCTATCGTGTCTTTGTTATTTGTGATCTTGCATTCTCTTCGTTGTTAGTAGATATCTTGGCCGAGTAGATGCTAGTAACTCCAAGAGGGAGTATTTATGCTCGATAGTGGGTTCATGCCTCTAGTAATCTTGGGAAGTGACAGAAATCTCTAAGGTACTAGATGTGCTGTTGCTACTAGGGAGAAAACAGCAATCCTTTGTTCACAAAACAATTGTATTGTTTACTTTACACGCAATACGTAATGCAATTATCTGTTGGTTGCAACTTAATACTAGAGGGGGTTCGGATGATAACCCTGAAGGTCGATTATTAGTCATAGATGCCGTTGGATTACGGTGTATGTATAATGTTGTAGTGCCCAATCAAATCTCATAGTAGTCAATATAATTAATATATGCATGTATGCTTTCTCGATGTTTGTCAATTGCACCGCTGTAATTTGTTCACCCAACATGTCATCTATCTTAAGGGGAATCACCACTAGTGAACTATGGACCATGGTCCTTTCTTTTACCATCAATCGACAACTGTTTACCGCTTTCTGTTTACTTTCTGAAAGCTATTACTTTCTTCCACACAATACGTTTAATCCTTTGTTTTCAGCAAAACAGGTGAGATTGACAACCTCACTGTAGTTTGGGGGCAAAGTTTTGTGGTTGTGTTGTGCAGGATTCAAAGTTGGAATCAACACCTTGGAGGTGTTTCCTTGCACCTACTGGTTCTATAACCTTGGTTTCATAACTAAGGGAAACTTACCGTTGTGCTCATCATACCTTCCTCTTGGCGTTCCCCAACGAGCTCGTGATATCAACCACGAGCCAGCAAACACACATGCAATGATTCTGGTGGATCCATGTGGTTTAGGAAAGGAACACACATGCAATGACTCTAGTGGTGCTTTAGGAAAAGAAGACACATGCAATGACTCTAGTGGTTTAGGAAAAGAACACACATAAAATGACTCTAGTGGATCCATGTGGTTTAGGTAAAGAACACACATGCATCCATGTGGTTTAGGAAAGGAACACACATGCAATGACTCTAGTGGTGATTTAGGAAAAGAAGACACATGCAATGACTCTGGTGGTGGTATAGGAAAAGAACATACATGAAATGACTCAAGTGGATCCATGTTGTTAAGGAAAATAACACACATGCAATGACTCTAGAGGTGGTTTAGGAAAAGAACACACACGAAATAACTCTGGTGAATCCATGTGGTTTACGAAAAGAACACAGACGAAATGACTCTGGTGAATCCATGTGGTTTAGGAAAGGAACACACATGGAATGACTCTAGTGGTGGTTTAGGAAAGGAACACACATGCAATGACTCTAGTGGTGGTTTAGGAAAAGAAGACACATGCAATGACTCTAGTGGATCAAGGTGTTTTAGGAAAGGAACACATATGCAATGACTCTGATGGATCCATGTGGTTTAGGAAAGGAACACACATGCGATGACTCTGGTGTTTCCATGTCCTGTAGTAAAGGAACATACATGCAATGACTCTAATGGTGGTTTAAGAAAGAAAGACACATGTAATGACTCTGGTGGATCCATGTGGTTTAGGAAAGGAACACACATACAATGACTCTGGAGGATCATGGTGGTTTAGGAAAGGAATACACATGCAATGACTCTATTGGATCAATGTGGTTTAGGAAAGGAACACACATGCAATAACTCTAGTGGATCCATGTGGTTTAGGAAAGGAACACACATGCAATGACACTATTGGATCAATGTGGTTTAGGAAAGGAACACACATGCAATAACTCTACTGGATCCATGTGGTTTAGGAAAGGAACACACATACAATGACTCTAGTGGATCAATTTGGTTTAAGAAAGGAACACACATGCAATGACTCTAGTGGATCATTGTGGTTTAGGAAAGGAATACATGTGAAATGACTCTGGTGGATCCATGTGGTTTTGGAAAGGAACACACATGCAATGATTCCGGTGGATCCATGTGGTTTAGGAAAGGAACACACAAGCAATGACTCTAGTGGTGGTTTAGGAAAGGAAGACACAAATGACTCTGGTGGTGGTTTAAGAAAAGAACACACATGAAATGACTCTAGTGGATCCATGTGGTTTTGGAAAAGAAGACACATGCAATGACTCTGGTGGTGGTATAGGAAAAGAACATACATGAAATGACTCAAGGGGATCCATGTTGTTAAGGAAAAGAACACACATGTAATGACTCTAGAGGTGGTTTAGGAAAAGAACACACACGAAATAACTCTGGTGAATCCATGTGGTTTACGAAAAGAACACAGACAAAATGACTCTGGTGAATCCATGTGGTTTAGGAAAGGAACACACATGGAATGACTCCAGTGGTGGTTTAGGAAAGGAACACACATGCAATGACTCTAGTGGTGGTTTAGGAAAAGAAGACACATGCAATGACTCTAGTGGATCAAGGTGGTTTAGGAAAGGAACACACATGCTATGACTCTGGTGGATCCATGTGGTTTAGGAAAGGAACACACATGCAATGACTCTGGTGTTTCCATGTGGTGTAGGAAAAGAACACACATGCAATGGCTCTAATGGTCGTTTAGGAAAGAAAGACACATGTAATGACTCTGGTGGATCCATCTGGTTTAGGAAACTAACACACATACAATGACTCTGGAGGATCATGGTGGTTTAGGAAAGTAATACACATGCAATGACACTATTGGATCAATGTGGTTTAGGAAAGGAACACACATGCAATAACTCTAGTGGATCCATGTGGTTTAGGAAAGGAACACACATGCAATGACACTATTGGATCAATGTGGTTTAGGAAAGGAACACACATGCAATAACTCTAGTGGATCCATGTGGTTTAGGAAAGGAACACACATACAATGACTCTAGTGGATCAATTTGGTTTAAGAAAGGAACACACATGCAATGACTCTAGTGGATCATTGTGGTTTAGGAAAGGAATACCTTTGAAATGACTCTGGTGGATCCATGTGGTTTTGGAAAGGAACACACATTCAATGATTCCGGTGGATCCATGTGTTCAGGAAAGGAACACACATGCAATGACTCTAGTGGTGGTTTAGGAAAGGAAGACACAAATGACTCTCGTGGTGGTTTAGGAAAAGAACACACAAGAAATGACTCTAGTGGATCCATGTGGTTTATGAAAAGAACACACATCAATGACTCTGGTGGATCCATGTGGTTTAGGAAAGGAACACACATGCAATGACTCTAGTGGTGGTTTAGGAAAAGAAGACACATGCAATGACTCTGGTGGTGGTATAAGAAAACAACACACATGAAATGACTCTAGTGGATCAATGTTGTTAAGGAAAAGAACACACATGCAATGACTCTAGAGGTGGTTTAGGAAAAGAACACACACGAAATGACTCTGGTGGATCCGTGTGGTTTAGGAAAAGAACACACATGCAATGACTCTAATTGTGGGTCAGGAAAAGAACACACATGCAATGACACTGGTGGATCCATGTGGTTTAGGAAAAGAACACATATGCAATCACTCTAGTGGATCAACATGGTTTAGGAAAGGAACACACGTGCAATGACTCTGGTGGATCCATGTCGTTTAGGAAAGGAACACACATGCAATGACTCCGGTGTATCCACGTGGTTTAGTAAAGGAACACACATGCAATGACTCTGATGGTGGTTTAGGAAAGAAAGACACATGTAATGACTCTGGTGGATCCATGTGGTTTAGGAAAGGAACACACATACAATGACTCTAGAGGATCATGGTGGTTTGGGAAAGGAATACACATGCAATGGCTCTATTGGATCAATGTGATTAAGGAAAGGAACACACATGCAATAACTCTAGTGGATCCATGTGGTTTAGGAAAGGAAAACACATGCAATGACTCTGGTGGATCCATTTGGTTTAAGAAAGGCACACATGCAATGAATCTAGTGGATCATTGTGGGTTATGAAAGGAATACATGTGAAATGACTCTGGTGGATCCATGTAGTTTTGGAAAGGAACACACATACAATGATTCCAGTGGATCCATGTGGTTTAGGAAAGGAACACACATGCAATGACTCTAGTGGTGGTTTAGGAAAAGTAGACTGATGTGCTCGTCGTTCGACGTAGAGCTCGTTGGGAACCCCAAGAGGAAGGTATGATGAGCACAGTAGTAAGTTTTCCCTCAGTTATGAAACCAAGGTTTAATCGAACCAGTAGGACCAAGGAAACACCCCAAAGGTGTTACTAGCTGAGTATTGGCAGGGCGCACTACCGGTGCTAGTAGCAACGTGGAGACCTGCACAACACAACCACAGAACTTTGTCCCCAACTTGCGATGAGGTTGTCAATCTCACCGTGTTTTACGGAAAACAAAGGATTAAACGTATCGAATGGAAAGAAGTAAAAGTTTGCAGAAAATAAACACAAAGCAGTAAAAGATTGTAGATTGTATGTAAAATACAAGGACCGAGATTCATAGTTCACTAGAGGTGGCTCTCCTTAAGATAGATAACATGCTAGGTGAACAAATTACAGAGGGGCAATTGAGAAACACCGAGAAAGCAATACATGCATATACTAATCATCTTGACTCCTTTGAGACTTGATTGGGCATTACAACATAATACATAGACCGCCATCCAACTGCATCTATGACTAATAATCCACCTTAAGGTTATCATCCGAACCCCCTCCTGTATTAAGTTGCAAGCAACAGATTATTGCTTTACGAACTGTGTGTAAAGTAAACAATACGATTGTTCTATGAACAAATGATTGTTGTTTTCTCCCTAGTAGCAACAAGACATCTAGTACCTTAGAGATTTATGTCACTTCACCGGATTTACCAGAGGCATGAACCCACTATCGAGCATAAATACTAACTCTTGGAGTTGCTAGCATCTACTTGGCCAAGATAGCTACTAACAACAGAAAGCATGCAAGATCTCAAATAACAAAGACATGATAGAATCAATAATCAATTTGAAATAACATCTCAATATCCATCGGATCCCTGCAAACACAACATGCAGAATTACAAATAGATGATCTTGATCATGAACGGAGCTCACAAGATCTAAGCATGAAAGCACAAAGGAGGAGAACCAGTCATCTAGCTACTACATGGATCTGTAGTCCAACGATGAACTACTCATGTATCACACCGGAGGCTTGCATGGTGATGAAGAAGGCCTCCAGGGTGAATTCCCCTCTCCGGCAGGGTGCCGGGAAGAGCTTCAGATCCCTCCCGATCTAGGGATGGAAATGACGGGCGCTACAGACTCTTTCGTGGATTTTTGATCAGGTACTTAGGTTTTTTGTCCCGAGGGCAATATATAGTCGGAAGGGGAGGCCGAGGGGGTGCCAGGGCTGACCTCACCACCCCCTACCGTGGGCCAGGCTGGGCTGCGCGGCCAGGTGGTGTGGTGGCCCCCTGGTCCTTCTCCGTCTCGTATTCTGGCACTTGATCCCTTCCGGAAAAATAGGCACTTTGGCTTTGGTCCCGTCCAATTCCGAGAGTATTCATTTTCTGACTTTCCTGGAACCAAAAACAGCAGAAAACAGGCAGTTGGCACTGTGGCTCTTGTTAATAGGTTAGTCCAAGAAATCATATGAAAAGTACTCCAAAGTTGGAACAAAACACAAGTAAGTGGATAAAACCAAGCATGGAACATCAAAAATTATAGATACATTTGCAATGTATCAACATCCCCAAGCTTAACTCATGCTCGTCCTCGAGTAGGTAAGTGATAAAAAGAAAGAATAATTTTTGAGGTGACATGCACCATCAAAGACTTGATCAAAGTATTTGCAAAACATTCAAAGATGGGATCATGGTACTTCAATCATAACATGAAAGACAAAGTTCTAGCAATAAGCAAAGAAACTATGATTCAACATTAAAAGGCACAAACAAAAGATTCATGAATAACAATGCTTTGCACGATGTTTGTTTGTTTCACATAAAGAAAACATAGCATAATAGTATTCAGCTTGTCCCTCAATAGAGTAGCAAATATAAATGCATAGGACACCTTCAAAGTTCATAAGAGTGACTAGATACAATAGTTTAAAACAAGCAATAACAAGTTATGCATCAATCAACTAGTCTTGGGACAATGCACATAGAACTAAGAATGGCCACTATGCTCTCAAAGTAGGTGCATAAAGATAGAAGGTGGAGACTCAATATAATGGTGGAAGAAAAGCCTTTTGTTAAAGGAAGTAGGGATTCAAGTCTCATAAAGAGCTTCCAAAAATTATGGTACTTATAGCTTTCAGCTCTCATTGCCCCTATCATAAGCATCTTGAAGTTAGTAAGGTTAAAGTGAGCAAACTATGGTGTACATGCTTGATGAAGTATAAGTCAGAAATCTCATGTCCCTTGTATACGACGGCCGCTCCTCATGCTACTCAAGTTTAGTCACCGGTAAGTTCTTGTCATCGTAAGTACATGTGTATCATAGAGAACCGCCAACGGGGTACCCCCATGCCCGATGATACGGAAGAATCCCCATATCAAAATGACAAGGCAAGCAGACAACGAGCATCTCAGCATTCTTCTTATTTACCATGGGAATATGGTGCTTTTTTTTTCTCTTTCCTCTTTTCATAGTATCTCTTTTTTTTCTCTTTTTTTCTCAATATAAGACTCTTTTTTATAAGAAGAATGCTTCATAGACAGCTCATTATGGTTACACTCCAGGTTTCCACCATGTCAGCATGGATTAGACCAGCGGCCCAGGTGTTTCTCTAACACATATACATAACTCCATGGACTTACAAGCTCCCCTTTCATTTCATACCGACGACATCCATATACAAAAGAGCATGATATCAACTAGGTACAAGTACCAAGTGCAATGTTGAAAGTGTTCCCCATGAAAGCATGGTTCTGCTAATTCCCAACAAATAAGTGCAAGCATATACAACATAGAAGACACAATGGTTCAAGTTTATTAAGGGCAAGTAAAGTAAAGTGTGCCATCAAGTTCGTGAGAGCTTTAATCACTAGTTTTCTCATAACAAGTGGAAGGTAAACAAAAGCATGAATGTACTTGGAATAGCATAAGCTAGTAGGTAGGTATGGTGGACTCTTTGGAATAACTTGGTTTAGGGAGTTGGATGCATGAGTGGAACTCATACTTTGTTGTGGAGGCTAGAAAAAGACTGGGAGCAACAAACTAAGAGATCAATAATGGCCATAATCATGCAGAGTGACAAAACATCATTGATCAAAGCATAAAGTGATACTACAAGTTGAAAACTAAAGGATCATAAAGGCTATGGTGACTTTGGATAGTCAAGACATGGTGTGAGCATGCGCCAAGTCAACCCAATTAAAGCATCAAAGGAGAATATCACTATACTATGCTTTAATATGCTAAAACAATGCATGATTCATCCAAGGCACATTAAGAAATCTCAATTGTTTATAACAAGTCATGCTATAGCAAAGAATACTAAGCATGAAGAAAAAACAATATCAAGCATGGAATGACAAAGCATAGGCCACAGTCAAAAACGAGCTCTTTTTACCACATAACTATGAACTTTCCTACTCTTTTCCAAACCAAACCAAACTATTTGCAAACCAATGTATGAAAGAGGGGGTCCAACCAATTTATTCAGAAAACTAAGCAAACCAAGAAAATGAAAAACCAAAACAAAAACGAAATAGAAGACGCTCCAAGAAAAACACAATTGTGCATGAAACAATAAAAATGAAGCGTTTGGAAGAAACCTGGGATTTTTATTGATGAAGAGGGGGATGCCTTGGGCATCCCCAACCATTTACGCTTGTAATTCTTGGATATTTTTTGGTGTGACACGCGTGGCATCCCCAAGCTTGAGCTTTAGTCCATCCTTCATCTCATTACTCATTCCTTCCATACACATGAAATTTTTCCTTCATACAAAACTTCACACAATCTTTATTAGCAACATTAGTGCACTCAAGATAAATAAGTCTTAAGGTTCAGTTCTAACACCAAATAAACTTCCATTAGAACACTAGGTACTGTAGCACTTCCCTCAAAAAGCTCAGTTCCCCAAAAGAACTCAAGAAGGAACCAATAAGGAGCAAATGCAGAAAATGGCAGAAATCTGCCAAAACAGACCAGCAGGTAAAGACGAATTTTTTCGAAGACCTTATGTTGCTCAAATAAAAAAGTTTTGAACTAACGAAAGTTAGATCACAACATGGGGCAGAAGCACAAACAATTACAGCTTAATACGACATACATAGCTCTCTCACGAAATTTTATGGTGAAGCACAAAAATCTGTTTCGGGACAGCAACTTTTCCAATCATTACTTCACCCTTATTAGAGGTTACTCTTGGCACAAAAACCAAATAAAAAGGATAATAAGAGGTTATTACATAGGTAATAACTTCCAAGACTCATCTAAAACTTTTGGTTTATCTCCCAATAAGTACTTTTCTTTAACGCCTTTAAGTTAGGCATAAGAAGCAAAGAAAGAATCAAGTGTTCTGAAATGAAGAAGCATTAAGAACAAATTTTGTTTTCATAGGAGAAGCAAAATAAATATTTTCCCTCTTTTTAGGGAAGTTTTCTATACCTTTCTTGAGTGGGAGTTCATATTTAAGGGTGCCTTCTTTCATATCAATGATGGCACCAACAGTTCTAAGAAAAGGTCTTCCCAAAGTAATAGGACAAGAAGCATTGTATTCAACATCCAAAACATAGAATTCAACGGGGACATAGGAAGCGGTAACCATTATAATAACATCATTAAGACTCCCCATGAGTTTCTTTTTATCATTAGCATCAAGTGGGACATTAAAATAACAATCTTCAAGAGGAGGCAAATCAAGCATATCATAAATCCTTCTAGGCATAATAGAAACACTACTATCAAGATCACACAAAGCTTTGAAATCAAAGTCATTCACTTTCATATTAATGATGGGTTCCCAACCATCTTCTTGCTTTATAGGAATAGAAGCTTTATGTTTCATCTTTTCTTCTTTAATCTTTATGAGAGCATCACTAATGTGTTTTGTAAAAGCCATGTTCATAGCACTAGCATTAGGACTTTTAGCAAGGTTTTGTAGGAACTTAATAACTTCATAGATATTGTAACCATCAAGATCAAAATCAACCTTATCATCTAAAGTAGTAGAACTATTACTAGCATCAACACTAGTGGTGGTAATAGTAGAAACACTAATGTTTCTAGCAATTTCATCTTCTCTTTCCCACTTAGCATGTAATTCAGCTAATAGTCTAACATTTTCATCAATTCTTACTTGTATAGCATTAGTAGCTGCAAAGGGATTCTCATTAGTTTCAGGTTTAGCAGCCATTTTATTCAAAGTAGATTGAGCTTCAGCCAAAGATGCTATATTTCTTTCAGCATTAGAGAGTTTTTCCTCAATAGTTTTATTGAAAGCAGTTTGTTTACTAATAAACTCTTTAAGCATAACTTCAAGTTCAGAGAGAGAACTCTTATTATTGTTGTAAGAATTTCCATAAGCATTACCATTGTTGGGAGGATATGGCTTATAATTGTTGAAAGGGCATGTATGACCCCATGTGTGGTTTTGGTAATTAATGACAATCCCTATGGACTAATGTGCAAATTGAGTTTCACTTGTAGGTTTCTCCATTGGCATAGCTTGGACCATGTGTTGGTTTCAAGGATCAAAAAGGAGAAGCATCGTCCAAGGGCTTTGTGCCTATTGGAATCAAGTAGAAGAAGAAGAAGAAGATCAAGACATCATCAAGAGTTGAAGTGCAAGCTCAAGATGCGTCATCTCCAGAAGATATCATGCTTGGAGCTTGCTATCCTCGGCGTTCATGGAGTGATGAAGACAAGGTCAAAGAAGTGGTTTTCCCATGGAGTATGGGGGAGCCATTCGCAAGTCTTCATCAAGCAAGAGCAAGCAAGAGCAATCAAGAAAGGTGTTCCATCTTGAAGGTGACAAGATCTTCTACATCAAGCTCAAGTGGGATGCTCAAGTCAAAGGTATGATCTTGATAGGGTTTCTATTTTACCGGTCTCATGTAGTGTTGGGAGACTGGGTTTAGGATAGATAGCCACACTATCAAGAGGGGCTCCCGAGTGGGTGACTCGTTCGTATCTTTTAGAGAGATCTCAAACCTTTGCATACATAGCATCATCTTTCTTGGTTGTTGTTTGGTTCTTGTCCATGTGAGGATCTAGATATTGTGGTTATCTTCATAACAAGCTCTAGTTCATCTAAAATGGATTTTCCATGCATATCTTATTGCGTTTTTGATCTTGCGGGTTTTCCGGCTCCACACCTTGGGAGGTATCTCACATATATATTTATGGTATTTTCTCCCTTGGTGATATCCAATATTTTGAACAAAATTGGTTTCTACACATCGTTATCTTTCTAACAAAATTGGTTCCATCCCGTTTGCAGTTCGGATTCAAAAGTTATGGCAATTCTGGTTCTGAATTTTTTGCCTGACCGGTAGTTCCTGTGGGCAACCGGTAGTATCGCCAGGGCATTTTGCCGCCGGTAGTACCGGTGTTAATTCCGGCCCAACTTCCGGCAACCCCATTTTTGGTTCAGTACTCTCTCTGCCTGGTTTGTGCTATTTGACGGTACTTTTGTCGGTATTTCAGGCGGTAGTACCTCTAGGACATTCTTGCCACCGGTAGTTCCGGCGAAGCAGCGGTAGTACCGGCCAGGCTCGCGTTTTTGGTCTTTCTCTTGTTGTTTTCTGACCATTGGTTGGGTTCCACCGGTAGTACCGGCCACCCACCGGTACTACCGGCCGTGCGCGAATTTGTGAGTAACGGGCAGATCGGGGAGCCCTTTAAAAGGAGCTCCCCTTTCCCCTTCGGCCAAAAAAACTTGCTCTTTCTTGGTTCTTGATATCTCTCTCTCCTCCATTGTTGACCTTGAAGAGCTTGCCCTCTCCCCTTTCCCCTCCTATGATTCTTCCATCTTTTTGAGGGATTTGAGAGAGGAGATCTAGATCTACAAGCCCCACTAAGAAAAATCCCTTCTTTGTGAAGGAATCCTTGGGATCTAGATCTTGGAGAGTTTTGTGTTCTCCTCTTGTGTTCTTCCTCCCTTATTCCCCCAATAGCTTTTGTAGCTTTGGTGGAATTTGAGAGTGAAGGACTTGCCTCTTGCATTTGGTGCATAGGTTTGAGTTCTCCTCGGAGATTCGGCGAGTTCAAGCCCTTGGGCTTGTTTCTCTTGGGTTCTTGGAACCCTAGACGGTCGTGTGGTTGGATTGTTGACCTTTTGTGGTCTTGTAGCCTTTTGTGGCCTTGTTGCCTTTTGTGGCTTTGTAGCCTTTGTGGCATTGTTCTTGGGGCTCCAATTGAGTTGTGGAGGTTCCCCAAGCTTGTTGTCCTTTTGTGGCATTGTGGAGCCTTTGTGGCATTTCTTGGGAGCCCTCCAATTGAGTTGTGGAGATTGCCCCAAGCCTTGTACGGGTTCGGTGACCGCCCTCAAGTGTCCCATAGTGGAACGTGAGTAGGCCTTTGTGGCAAGCTCACGGGAGAATAGGGTGAGCCTTTTGTGGCATCGGTGAGTTCCGTGGCTTCGCATCCTTGGTGAGGCCTTGTGTGGCGTTGGGTGAGCATCGAGCCACCACACCTTGATGTGAGCCATTTGTGGCGTTCGAAGTACATTGCGCCCCCGCACCTCTCCAACGGAGACGTAGCTTCTTTGGAAGTGAACTTCGGGAAACAAATCATCGTCTCCGCATCCATCGGTTATCTCTCAACCGAGCCCTTTACCTATGCAATTTACATTGTGATAGCCTTCGTGCTTGATGTAATATATCTTGCTATCACCTTGTTGCTAGTCTGGCTTAGCATAGGTTGTTGGTGCACTTAGTGAATCTAGAGGATATAGGTTTTGGCTTGATAAATTAAATGTTAAGTTTTATTCCGCATTTATTCGATCCTAAACCGTAATAATTTTAAAACGCCTATTCACCCTCCCCCCCTCTAGGCGACGTCGATTTCCCTTTCAATTGGTATCAGAGCGAGGTCTCTGGCATCTTAGGCTTCACCGCCTCGAGAGTAAGGATGTCTCCTAGGGGTTTAGTGCACTCTCACACATTCACTTTTGATGGCACAAATTATGATGTTTGGCGCATTCGCATGCTTAGTCATTTCAGTGTCATTGACCCAAATATTGAGCGAATTCTAGATATGGGCTTGGCTCCTCCTATGGATCCTCAAAATCTATCTTTGGAGGAGGAGACAAACTCTTATCTCGAAGCTCAAGCATCTAATGTGCTTGTTAATGTTGTGAGCTTTGTAGTTCTTTCCTCAATCATGCCTTTTAGGAATGCTCATGATATTTGGACCAAGCTTCAAGCAAAATATGATGTGTCCAAGATTGATGAGGATGATTGTGTTCCCTCCACCTCCGGCCGTGATGAGTACTCTTCTTCTTCCACTACACCAACATGTGAGTTGTCACAAGGTAATGATATGGTGAGTGGTGATAGAACTTGTAATGTGGATAGTGAGCTTGTCATTGATGATTCTTCATATCTATCTCATTGCAATGTTGTATCTTTGGGCATGAACACATGTAGGACCATATGTGATTTACATCCTAGTTGTGATTGCCCTTGCATATCATGTATAAATGGATTGAATATATCTCATGATGATATGCTTGCTTTGCCTTGTTGCCATGATAAATGTACTTCTACTTCCTCTAGTACTTGTGTTGCTAACCTTGTAGAGGAAATTGAAGAATGTGTGGGCCAAGGCAAGTTTGTGATTGGAGCTTCAAGGGTTCCCCCATCATCACCTTCTACCAACATTCACTTATGCCTCGTGGCTAAGGAATCAAAGGTAACTTCTCCTTTGGATCCCAATGCACCTCATGATGATGTGAATGTTAAATTAGATGTAGAAGATGATGATGTTGCTTCTTTAAAAGAGAAGGGGGAGCTAGTCCTTCGTGCTCTACACAATGATAAAAATGCTTGCTCTACTTTCACTGAAATCTTGAACTTTGCCATTGAAAGTAAGCAACTAATTTATGAGCATGAGGACACAATTGACAAAATGGGTAGTCTTGAGCGTGAGTATGCTAATGACATTGCAAACTTAAATGAAGCTCTTGAAGAGGAACAAACCACCAAGGAATCTCTTGAGGAGACCTTTTCCCTAGAGCTATCTAGGGTGAAGAAATCTCATTATAGAGATCTTGAGGTGGCAAGTGACCTCCAAATTAAAAATGATGAGCTTAAAGTTGCCTATGCTAAACTCCTTGAGGATTTTGAAGAGCACCTCAACAATGGCTCTAGGGTCATTAAGGGGGAGATCATCAAACTCACCGAGTCACATGAGCAACTTAAAGCATCATACACTAAAGAGCTTTCCAAGTTGCCCTCACCTCTCACTACTATTGATGATGCTTGTGCTACTAACTCTATCTCTTGTGAAGCATCTATTGTGAAGGAGAATGTTGAGCTACGTGCTCAACTTGCTTTGCTAACTATCAACTATGGGAAATTTGAAGAGAGTCATGCTAAGGTCTCGAGCTCGCATGAGGACCTTCTAGTTTCCCATGGTAGTCTAAAGTTGGCTCATGAGGCTATTTTGTCAAAGGTAACATCAAGTATGCCTCATGTGGACATTAGCACTACATCTACTCCTAGTATCATATTGCCATGTGCTAGTCCTTGTAATTCATCCACTCATGCTATTGCTATATCTTGTGATGAATTGCATCCCTTGCCTTGTTTCTCTAACAACGTAGCATCTACTTCCTCTAGTATTGTTGTTGATACTAACCATGTAGAGGAAAACAAGAAGCTCAAGGCTCAAGTAAATTCTTTGAAGAATGACTTGAAGAAGTGTCATGAAGGGAAGACCACACTCAAGAACATTTTGGGTGTGCGAAGATCCCCAAATGACAAGAGTTGGCTTGGATATAACTCCAACATCAAGAACAAGCCCACCAACATGTTGAAGCACAAGGGCAACAAGAAGAATGGCCAAGGTCATGTGAAGAATCCGGCCAACATTGTGTGCTTCAAGTGCAAGGAAGAAGGCCATCATGTGATATGTTGCCCATTAGAGAAGAAGCAACAAGGGAAGCAGCCTCAAGCTCCACCTCAAGCTAGAAGCAAGCCTCCTACCAAGACTCAAGCTCTTCCTCACGGGGTGGCATCTTCCAAGAAGAAAGATGGCAAGAGAAGAACTTGCTACATATGCCGCGAGAAGGGGCACCTCTCTTCCTCATGCACCATGGGTAACTCCTCATCCAAGTCTATCTTGATATATGATGCATATTCTCTTGGTAAGGATGAGGTGGGCAATGTGTTTGCCAAATATGTTGGTGCCCAAAGTGGTGTCAAGAAAAGAACCATTTGGGTGGCCAAGCCTATTGTGACTAACCTCTTAGGACCCAACTTGGTTGGGGACCAACAAGCTAAAACTTGATCAATAGGTGTTGGATGGAGGGCATTGGAGGCTTGGCTACATTATGAAGAATTGAGGGATCTTCATCATTTATTTTTGTCAAGTCAAGCCAAGTGGATTATCTAGCCTCTATCTCATATCAATGTTCCTCCTTGCGGTAACATGTGCTCAACTCTTTACATTGAAAGTTACTTGCTCCCTTGTATAGGTGTGGTTTTGTACCATTATATGTGTTTATACATGTTGTGCTTCCCTCATACCTATATTGTGTTGTCTAGTATATTCGTGTATGTTGGTTGGCACATCATGTATTTGTGTTCTTGTGTTTGAGCCTTTGTTGAATTCATTTGGTATCTCATTTGGCTCTTGGGAGAGATTAATGGACTATCCCATTTTGGGGGAGTGTTATGCTTGGGCATTCCACAATCCTAAAATGTGTGTACATGAGGAATACCACTTAGTGTTGACATTTCATGTTTATCTTGTCTCTATGTGGTATGTCATTCTCATGAAGAATTTGAATTCCATAATGTCCATTAATCATCTCCCTTTTGATCTCTTTGCCTCTTGTCGAGATCTCTTAGTTTATCACATTATGGGGGAGTCATATGCTTGGTGCATATTACAAACCTAGAAAATGTGAACATTTGAGGTGGTGTCACTTAGAATTGATATTTATTTATCTAGCTCCTATGTGGCACATTTAGCTCAAACAAGTTCCAATTCCTTTGGATTTCTTTTGTTACTCTTCGTTTGGATCTTGTTTGTGAGAGATTTTCTTGATATGTGTTTCCTCTTATTTGGACCTCCATATCCTACATGGAAACCATTTGATTCAAGTTACTCTAATCACTAGTGATTGTGTGACTATTTGGAGCTATCAAGAATCTCTCTCGAAGCATCAAGCTTAATTGTGATATCTTGTTACATGCTTCTTTTGGTGAATATGATTATGATTTCCTTGCAAACTACCTCGGGAAATTTTTCCCGTAACTCTTGTCCTTGGACAAGTGACACTCCATATATGGTAGGATTTATTAATCATGTTCACTTTGGCCTTTGCTTTTCTTTGTCCCATCTTTGGCCATGGATTGGTTCCTTTTACTCCCATTCCTTCCTTGCCTCTGATGGATCTTTTAGTTTATTGGTATTCGCTTGTTTTTTATTTAATGTAGGTAGTAGTGATGATCTCATTTGTGTGCATTTTGCATTCAAAAGAAAAATTCTGTATAATTCACCATTCTTGGGGGAGCTCTCCTATATTATCTAGAACACTCCTTTTGTGCTTCTTAATTTGTTCCATATAGTGTTTCTTGTGCTTGGAAGCTTGATCTTTTCTCTTGGTACTTTGTGTCATCATGAAAAGTGTAGAGAGTGTGGGTTTGTGTGTTGGAACCTTGCTCTATTTGGGAGTTGGTTTTGTCTCATCCTCTTTACTTGTTTGATCTTATAGGATGAGATAAATCCTTGATCATTGTGTGTTTTGTGCATCTTTCGCTCTTTGGCTTTTGCCTTGTTCATTTGTTGAATTTGTGTCCTTTCATGTGTTGATTTGGCTCTTTGATACTATTTGGACACTTTTTTGTCGTGTCACACTCTTGTGTGCTACTTCTTGGTTTACTTGGTGTTTTAGTTCAAATTGTATCTCATTTTTAGTTCTTGAGAGTCTTGTGCATGCATATTTACTTCTTGTATATATTATGGCATGCTTTCTTTCTATGATCCAATCTATAGGGGAAACTCCACCAATTCCTATTGGCTAAGATGTGCATGAAATTCAATTTCATATCAATATGCACATATTTATATGGAGGGTCCCCTATGTATTGTAGTTGGACTAACTACTTTGGACCCAACTTGTTTGGGAACATAGTGTACTTAATTGTGTTTTAGGTATTGGATGCTTGTCTTATCCATTAGGAAGAAGTGGTGCCTACATGTCATTTGGAGGCAAGCTAGGATGATCAACACATTCTTATCCTCTACATCCTACCAATTATATCTCGGTAACAAGTATCTCTCTCATGCATACATATCTTGTTTCCAACCTTTTGTAGGTTGCTTGTTGGCATGAATTTGTGTGTTCGTTATGTTGTGGATCTTTGTTTGTTTTGTTCGAGTGCTCTCTATTGCAAATGTGAGTATGTTGAGATGAGTGCATATAATGGGGACTATACAAAATCATGATCATGATTCACTTATCCCAAATATGTCATTCTAGCAATTATATTGCCTATCCTTTCCTCAATTCTCTCTCATGTGCAATAGTGAGTATTTTGCAAAGTTGATTTCTATTTGTGATACTTGTTGCCTTTCTCCATATATTCCAACTATTCCCTTTTCCCTTGGTAATAGTTGCAATATATGTAGTGTGTTGGTGTTTGAAGCTCATTGATGTACAATAAGATATATTTGAGCCTGTGGCCATGCTTTCATGCAAAAATCCTATTGGTATGTTATATGATTTCATTTTGTTGTTCATGTGCTTTCTTGTGTATCTATTTTGTGTGTGCATGTTTCTTTGTGGGTATGTCTTTGTGATATTTTCCACCTAGAAACTTATACACACAAGAGAAGATAAATCTTTGGTTGTTTGTGTTTTCCTTGGAGGCCACCTTTTACTTCTTGTTGATTCTTCGGTGGCTTCTAAATTTATTTTCCTATGAGTGCTTGTCCCTTTTGTTTGCATCTCCGGGCACTCATAATTTGGTCTCTCTTGCCGTGTATTTTTAAATGAGTTTGTAGGAGTGAGGATTCCATGATTGTGCACTTTTTTTCCAAATACAATTATTATAATTGGTCATAATCCTTGGGGAGCTTCTCTAACTCATTTAAGAATGCTCATTTGCCCTTGTTCTCATCTTTTGTGTCTTAAGATGTTTATGGGGAGTGAGGATTCCATACTTGTGCATGATGTATCCAAATCAATGATTCTAATTTGTGCACAAAGATTGGGGAGCTTCCCTATTACATCTAAACACTCATTTGTTCGTATCTTTTTGTCTTGTATTGTTTTGGTATCAATTGATGTTGTCAATTGGTATTTTTTTGGTCTTTTGGGTTGCTCGCTTCATTTGTTGAAGCTATCTTCTCCTTCTTTTCTTTTTGCAACCATTGGGTCCTCAATATAGTTTTACTTCCTCCAAGGATTCATCATTGGATATGTGCATATGCACACCTTTGGAGGAATTCTCACTATATTGGCCATCTAGAACTTTTCACCCATTTTGGCAATCGATGCCAATGGGGGAGAAGTTTTAGAGGGTTTAAGGGAAGTTGGTTTATGCTTCTGAGTTGGTTCTTAAGCATTAGCCTTGCATGCTCTTGCATCTTTGTTGTTGCTTTGCATGTTTAATATATTTTTAGGAAACTCAACCACCGATAATGGTTGGCAATCTATGCAATGAAATTCCAGTTCATCACACATGCATAGATTGTGGGGGAGTTTGCTCTATATATTGTGGTTGTTACCAACATCAGATACTTGTGTAGTATTTGATGTTGGGGCAACCATTTTGTTCGTTAAATTCCATATTTAAACCCTCTCTAGGGGTTTGTCATCAATTACCAAAATAGGGGAGACTGAAAGGGCATGTATGCCCCCATGCGTGGTTTTGGTAATTAATGACAGTCCCTATGGACTAATGTGCAAATTGAGTTTCACCTATAGGTTTGTCCATTGGCATCGCTTGGACCATGTGTTGGTTTCAAGGATCAAAAAGAAGAAGCATCGTCCAAGGGCTTTGTGCCTATTGGAATCAAGTAGTAGAAGAAGAAGATCAAGACATCATAAAGAATTGAAGTGCAAGCTCAAGATGCATCATCTCTAGAAGATGTCATGCTTGGAGCTTGTTATCCTCGGCGTTCATGGAGTGATGAAGACAAGGTCAAAGAAGTGGTTTTCCCATGGAGTATGGGGGAGCCATTCGCAAGTCTTCATCAAGCAAGAGCAATCAAGAAAGGTGTTCCATCTTGAAGGTGACAAGATCGTCTACATCAAGCTCAAGTGGGATGCTCAAGGCAAAGGTATGATCTTGATAGGCTTTCTATTTTACCGGTCTCGTGTAGTGTTGGGAGACTGGGCTTAGGATAGATAGCCGTACTATCAAGAGGGGCTCTCAAGTGGGTGACTCGTTCGTATCTTTCGGAGAGAGCTCAAACCTTTGCATACATAGCATCATCTTTCTTGGTTGATGTTTGGTTCTTGTCCATGTGAGGATCGAGAGCTTGTGGTTATCTTCATAACAAGCTCTAGTTCATCTAAAATGGATTTCCCATGCATATCTTATTGCGCTTTTGATCTTGCGGGTTTTCCGGCTCCACACCTTGGGAGGTATCTCACATATATATTTATGGTATTTTCTCCCTTGGTGATATCCAATATTTCAAACAAAATTGGTTTCTACACGTCGTTATCTTTCCAACAAAATTGGTTTCATCTCGTTTGGAGTTTGGATGAAAAGTTATGGCAGTTCTGGTTCTGAAGTTTTTGCCTGACCGGTAGTTCCGGCGGGCCACCGGTAGTACCGCCAGGGCAGTTTGCCGCCGGTAGTACCGGTGTTAATTCCGGCCCAACTTCCGGCAACCCCATTTTTTGTTCAGTACTCGCTCTGCCTGGTTTGTGCTATTTGACGGTATTTCTGTCGGTATTTCAGGCGGTAGTACCGCTAGGACATTCTTGACACCGGTAGTTCTAGCGAAGCGGCGGTAGTACCAGCCAGGCTCGCGTTTTTGGTCTTTCTCTCGCTGTTTTCTGACCGTTGACTGAGTGCCACCGGTAGTACCGGCCCCCCACCGGTACTACCGACCGTGCGCAAATCTGTGAATAACGGGCAGATCGGGGAGCCCTTTAAAAGGAGCTCCCCTTTCCCCTTCGGCCAAAAAAAACTTGCTCTTTCTTGGTTCTTGCTCTCTCTCTCTCCTCCATTGTTGACCTTGAAGAGCTTGCCCTCTCCCCTTTCCCGTCCTATGATTCTTGCATCTTTTTGAGGGATTTGAGAGAGGAGATCTAGATTTACAATCCCCACTAAGCAAAATCCCTTCTTTGTGAAGGAATCCTTGGGATCTAGATCTTGGAGAGGTTTGTGTTCTCCTCTTGTGTTCTTCCTCCCTTATTCCCCCAATAGCTTTTGTAGCTTTGGTGGAATTTGAGAGTGAAGGACTTGCCTCTTGCATTTGGTGCATAGGTTTGAGTTCTCCTCGGAGATTCGGCGAGTTCAAGCCCTTAGGCTTGTTTCTCTTGGGTTCTTGGAACCCTAGACGGTCGTGTGGTTGGATTGTTGACCTTTTGTGGTCTTGTAGCCTTTTGTGGCCTTGTTGCCTTTTGTGGCTTTGTAGCCTTTGTGGCATTGTTCTTAGGGCTCCAATTGAGTTGTGGAGGTTCCCCAAGCTTGTTGGCCTTTTGTGGCATTGTGGAGCCTTTGTGGTGTTTCTTGGGAGCCCTCCAATTGAGTTGTGGAGATTGCCCCAAGCCTTGTACGGGTTCGGTGACCGCCCTCAAGTATCCCATAGTGGAACGTGAGTAGGCCTTTGTGGCGAGCTCACGGGAGAATAGGGTGAGACTTTTGTGGCGTCGGTGAGTTGCGTGGCTTCGCATCCTTGGTGAGGCCTTGTGTGGCGTTGGGTGAGCATCGAGCCACCACACCTCGATGTGAGCCATTTGTGGCGTTCGAAGTACAATGCGCCCCCGCACCTCTCCAACGGAGACGTAGCTTCTTTGGAAGTGAACTTCTGGAAACAAATCATCGTCTCCGCATCCATCGGTTATCTCTCAACCGAGCCCTTTACCTATGCAATTTACATTGTGATAGCCTTCGTGCTTGAAGTAATATATCTTGCTATCACCTTGTTGCTAGTCTGGCTTAGCATAGGTTGTTGGTGCAATTAGTGAAACTAGAGGATATAGGTTTTGGCTTGATAAATTAAACGTTAAGTTTTATTCCGCATTTATTAGAGCCTAAACCGTAATAATTTTAAAACGCCTATTCACCCCCCTCTAGGCGACGTCCATTTCCCTTTCAATTGTTGTTACCAAAATTGTTCCTATAAGCATTATTACCATAAGCATTGTTGCCAAAGTTGTTATTTCTTATGAAGTTCACATCAACTTGCTCTTCTTGAGCAACCAAAGAGGCTAAAGGAACATTATTTGGATCAATATGGGCTTTCCCATTAACAAGCATAGACATAATAATATCAATTTTATCACTCAAGGAGGAGGTTTCCTCAACAGAATTTACCTTCTTACCTTGTGGAGCTCTCTCAGTATGCCATTCATAATAATTAATCATCATATTGTCCAGAAGTTTTGTTGTAGCACCCAAAGTGATGGTCATAAAGGTACCTCAAGCAGCTGAATCCAATAGGTTCCTTGAAGAATAGTTCAATCCTTGTGAGGATTTCCTTGACTCCTCGGCAACGGCGCCAGAAAAGATCTTGATGTGCTCGTCGTTCGATGTAGAGCTCGTTGGGAACCCCAAGAGGAAGGTATGATGAGCACAGCAGTAAGTTTTCCCTCAGTTATGAAACCAAGGTTTAATCGAACTAGTAGGAGCAAGGAAACACCCCAATGGTGTTACTAGCTGAGCTTTGGCAGGGCGCACTACCGGTGCTAGTAGCAACGTGGAGACCTGCACAACACAACCACAGAACTTTGTCCCCAACTTGCGATGAGGTTGTCAATCTCACCGTGTTTTGCGGAAAACAAATGATTAAACGTATCAAATTGAAAGAAGTAAAAGTTTGCATAAAGTAAACACAAAGCAGTAAAAGATTGTAGATTGTATGTAAAAGACAAGGACCGGGATCCATAGTTCACTAGAGGTGGCTCTCCTTAAGATAGATAACATGTTGGGTGAACAAATTACAGCAGGGCAATTGACAAACACCGAGAAAGCAATACATACATATACTAATCATCTTGACTCCTTTGAGACTTGATTGGGCATTACAACATAATACATAGACCGCCATCCAACTGCATCTATGACGAATATTCCACCTTCAAGTTATGATCCGAACCCCCTCCAGTATTAAGTTGCAAGAAACAGATTATTGCTTTACGAAGTGCATGTAAAGTAAACAATACGATTGTTCTATGAACAAAGGATTGTTGTTTTCTCCCTAGTAGCAAAAACACATCTAGTACCTTAGAGAGTCCTGTCACTTCCCCAGATTATCAGAGGCATGAACCCACTATCGAGCATAAATACTAACTTTTGGAGTTGCTAGCATCTACTTGGCCAAGATAGCTACTAACAACGGAATTGAAGTAAGATCTCAAATAAAAAACACATGATAGAATCAATAATCAATCTGAAATAGCATGTCAATATCCATCGGATCCCCGCAAAGAAAACATGCAGAATTACAAATAGATGATCTTGATCATGAGCGAAGCTCACAAGATCTAAATATGAAAGCACAAAGGAGGAGAACCAGCCATCTAGATACTACATGGATCCATAGTCCAAGGATGAACTACTCACGCATCACACCGGAGGCTTGCATGGTGATGAAGATGTCCTCCAGGGTGAATTCCCCTCTTCGGCAGGGTGCCGGGAAGAGCTTCAGATCCCTCCCGATCTAGGGATGGAGATGATGGCGGCTATAGACTCTTTCGTGGATTTTTATCGGGTACTTAGGGTTTTCGTCCCGAGGGCAATATACAGTCGGAAGGGGAGGTCGAGGGGGTGCCAGGGCTGACCTCACCACCCCCTGGCGCGGGCCAGGCTGGGCCGCGCGGCCAGGTGGTGTGCTGGCCCCCTGGTCATTCTCCGTCTCGTATTCTGGCACTTGATCACTTCCAGAAAAATAGGCACTTTGGCTTTTGTCCCGTCCAATTCCGAGAATATTCATTTTCTGACTTTCTTGGAACCAAAAATAGCAGAAAACAGGCAGCTGGCATTGTGGCTCTTGTTAATAGGTTATGCCAAGGAATCATATGAAAAGTACTCCAAGGTTGGAACAAAACATAAGAAAGTTGATAAAACAAAGCATGGAACATACATATTTATAGATACATTTGCAATGTATCAAACACACATGCAATCACTCTGGTAGTGGTTTAGGAAAAGAACACACATGAAATGACTCTAGTGGATCCATGTGGTTTAGGAAAAGAACACACATGCAATGACTCTGGTGGATCCATGTGGTTTAGGAAAGGAACACACATGCAATTACTCTAGTGGTGGTTTAGGAAAAGAAGACACATGCAATGACTCTAGTGGTGGTTTGGGAAAAGAACACACATGAAATGACTCTGGTGGATCCATGTGGTTAAGGAAAAGAACACACATGAAATGACTCTAGTGGATCCACGTGGTTTAGGAAAAGAACACACATGAAATGACTCTGGTGGATCCATGTGGTTTAGGAAAGGAACACACATGCAATGACTCTAGTGGTGGTTTAGGAAAAAAAGACACATGCAATGACTATGGTGCTGGTATAGGAAAAGAACACACATGAAATGACTCTGGTGGATCCATGTTGTTAAGGAACAGAACACACATGCAATGACTCTAGTGATGGTTTAGGAAGTGAAGACACATGCAATGACTCTGGATGTGGTTTAGGAAAAGAACACACATGCAATGACTATGGTGGATCCATGTGGTCTAGGAAAATAACACACATGCAATGACTCTAGTGGTGGTTTAGGAAAGGAACACACTGCAATGACTTTGGTGGATCCATGTGGTTTAGGAAAGGAACACACATGCAATGACTCTAGTGGTTCCTAGTGTTTTAGGAAAGGATCAATGTGGTTTTGGAAAGGAAAACACATGCAATGACTAGTAGATCCATGTGGTTTAGGAAAGGAACACACATGCAATGACTCTAGTGGTAGTTTAGGAAAAGAAGACATATGCAATGACTCTGGTGGTGGTTTAGGAAAAGAACACACATGAAATGACTCTGGTGGATCCATGTGATTTAGGAAAAGAACACACATGCAATGACTCTAGTGGATCCATGTGGTTTAGGAAAGTAACACACATGCAATGACACTGGTGGAACCATGTGGTTTAGGAAAAGAACACACATGCAATGACTCTAGTGGATCAACGTAGTTTAGGAAAGGAACAGACATGCAATGAGTCTGGTGGATCCATGTGGTTTAGGAACGGAACACACGTGCTATGACTCTGGTGTATCCATGTGGTTTAAGAAAGGAACACAAATGCAATGACTCTAATGGTGGTTTAGGAAAGAAATACACATGTAGTGACTCTGGTGGATCCATGTGGTTTAGGCAAGGAACACACATACAATGACTCTGGAGGATCATGGTGGTTTAGGAAAGGAAGACACATGCAATGACTCTATTGGATCAATGTGGTTTAGGAAAGGAACACACATGCAATGACTCTAGTAGATCCATGTGGTTTAGGAAAGGAACACACATGCAATGACTCTGGTGGATCCATTTGGTTTAAGAAAGGAACACACATGCAATGACTCTAGTGGATCATTTTGGTTTAGGAAAGGAATACACATGCAATGACTCTATTGGATCAATGTGGTTTAGGAAAGGAACACACATGCAATGACTCTAGTGGATCCATGTGGTTTAGGAAATTAACACACATGCAATGACTCTGGTGGATCCATTTGGTTTAAGGAACACACATGCAATGACTCTAGTGGATCATTGTGGTTTAGGAAAGGAACACATGTGAAATGACTCTAGTGGATCCATGTGGTTTTGGAAAGGAACACACATGCAATGATTCTAGTGGATCCATGTGGTTTACGAAAGGAACACACATCTAGTGCTCTAGTGGTGGTTTAGGAAAAGAAGACACATGCAATGACTGTGGTGGTAGTTTAGGAAAAGAAACAGACATGAAATGACTCTAGTGGATCCATGTGGTTTAGGAAAAGAAGACACATGCAATGACTCTAGTGAAGGAGTTATGCCCTAGAGGCAAATAATAAAGTGTATTGTTTGATATATCTCCTATATGTTCATAATACGGTTCATACTGTGCTATAAATGTGTTAATACGAAACGCTAATACACGTGTGGTATGTAAACAAACTGTGTCTCTAGTTACCTCTAGCGAACTAGTTCATTAGTCATGAGGATGATCTCGGTTTCAAGATCATGGGCATTTATGCCACTTGACAATGAGGTCACGTCATTGGATGAATGATGTGATAGACAAACATCTGATAGTTGTATCTCAATGAGATCTAGTTACAAAGTTCACCATTGGTGATAAAACGCATGAAACCTCGCAACCTGATCCTTAGACTATGAGATAATGCAAATCACCGTTTTGGAGGGAGCTTAGATGGTTATCAAGTATCATACCGTGACTGGGTGATCGAAAAGGTGCCACTCAGGTTTCCCGAAGGAGCGCGTAGAGGAGTACATATCAAGACCAGGATTTGCCAGTCCATGTAACGGATAGATACATATGTGGCCATCTCGGTGACGTTGCATTAACAAAGCTTGCAAGCGTGTGACTGGGTCACGGAATGCAACAGCATGGGAACGAGTAAACAAGTTCATCGGCAACGAGATCAAACTAAGGTATAGAGATACCGAAGATCATGTCTCGGATGAACTAGGTATCAAGTGGCAAAGGGAACGGGAAACGACTATTCACGGTTCGAGCGATAAGATTCATGGAATGTACGGGGGTCATCATGGGCATCCAGGTCCCGCTGATGATCATTGTTGTGAGATGAATCTCAATCATGTCCAGAGTGTTCCTAAACCGAAGGATGTCACGCTTAAGGGTGGGGACGCTTAGGGATCGATGAGGTACCGTAGGAGAAATAGAGAGAGAGAAACCGGAATAGCTCCGGGTAACATCCGATGGTGATCGAAAGGGGTTCGGAAGGAGTTGTGAAGTAAAGGAATATGATAATATATGTATTTGAATGTTAATTGGTGAATTAATATTAAATATATATTTTATTTTATTATTAAAGGCTTCCTAATGCTAATGGGCCTCACCCGAAGGGAGGCCCAATAGGGCAAGGCACCTAAGGGGAGGGGGCAGGCCAGCCTTGGTTGGTGGGCCGCCCAAGTGGGGCCCACCTAGGGCCGGCGGCATCCCATAGGTGGCCGGCGGGTGTGGGGTTTAGTCCCACACCGCCTAGCCCCTAGGTGGTGAGCCCCCTCCTACTATATATAGGGGTCTCCCCCCACCCCTTTGGAGGCATCCAATTCTCTCATTTTCTCTCTCATATTCCTCTGAGGACTTCTCCTGCATAAGGCGTGCCTCTATTTGGAAAGGTATGAATACTGTATTCCTTCTCCGTTACTTATGTCTACATAGTATAGATCCTGGTATTGGTGTTCGAGTAGATAGAATTTTTTTGTTTTCTACTACGGAACCCTTCATCTAGTGGATCCATATGGTTTAGGAAAGGAACACACATGCAATGACACTGGTGGAACCATGTGGTTTAGGAAAAGAACACACATGCAATGACTCTAGTAGATCAACATGGTTTTGGAAAGGAACATACATGCAATGAGTCTGGTGGATCCATGTGGTTTAGGAACGGAACACACGTGCTATGACTCTGGTGTATCCATGTGGTTTAGGAAAGGAACACACATGCAGTGACTCTGATGGTGGTTTAGGAAAGAAATACACATGTAGTGACTCTGGTGGATCCATGTGGTTTAGGAAAGGAACGCACATACAATGACTCTGGAGGATCATGGTGGTTTAGGAAAGGAATACACATGCAATGACTCTATTGGATCAATGTGGTTTAGGAAAGGAACACACATGCAATTACTCTAGTAGATCCATGTGGTTTAGGAAAGGAACACACAAGAAATGACTCTGGTAGATCCATTTGGTTTAAGAAAGGAACACACATGCAATGACTCTAGTGGATCATTTTGGTTTAGGAAAGGAACACATGTGAAATGACTCTGGTGGATCCATGTGGTTTTCGCAAGGACAACACATGCAATGATTCCTGTGGATCCATGTGGTTTAGGAAAGGAACACACATGCAATGACCCGAGTGGTGGTTTAGGAAAAGAAGACACATGCAATGACTCTGGTGGTGGTTTAGGAAAAGAACAGACATGAAATGACTCTAGTGGATCCATGTGGTTTAGGAAAAGAACACACATGCAATGACTCTGCTGGATCCATGTGGTTTAGGAAAGGAACACACATGCAATGACTCTAGTGGTGGTTTAGGAAAAGAAGACACATGCAATGACTCTGGTGCTGGTATAGGACAAGAACACACATGAAATGACTTTGGTGGATCCATGTTGCTAAGGAAAAGAACACACATGCAATGACTGTATTGATGGTTTAGGAAGTGAAGACACATGTAATGACTCTGGATGTGGTTTAGGAAAAGAACACACATGCAATGACTATGGTGGATCCATGTGGTTTAGGAAAAAGAACACACATGCAATGACTCTAGTGGTGGTTTAGGAAAGGAACACACGTGCAATGACTCTAGTGGATCCATGTGGTTTAGGAAAGCAACACACATGCAATGACTCTGGTGTATCCAAGTGGTTTAGGAAAGGAACAACCATGGAATAACTCTGGTGGATCCATGTGGTTCCAGAAAGGAACACACATGCAATGACTCTAGTGGATCCATGTTGTTTAGGAGAGGAACACACATGAAATGACTCTGGTGGACACATGTTGTTTTGGAAAGGAACACACATGCAATGAATCTGGTGGATCGATGTGGTTTAGGAAAGGAACACACATAAAATGACTCTACTGGTGGTTTAGAAAAAGAATACATATGTAATGACTCTGGTGGTGGTTTAGGAAAAGAACACACATGAATTGACTCTGGTGGATCCTTGTGGTTTAGGAAAAGAACACACATGCAATGACTCTGGTGGATCCATGTGGTTTAGGAAAGGAACACAGATGGAATGACACTGGTGGAACCATGTGGTTTAGGAAAAGAACACACATGCAATGACTCTACTGGATCAACGTGGTTTAGGAAAGGAACACACATGCAATGACTCTGATGGATCCATGTGGTTTAGGAAAGGAACACACATGCAATGACTCTGGTTTATCCATGTGGTTTAGGAAAGGAACACAGATGCAATGACTCTGATGGTGGTTTAGGAAAGAAAGACACATGTAATGACTATGGTGGATCCATGTGGTTTAGGAAAGGAACACACATACAATGACGTTGGAGGATCATCGTGGTTTAGGAAAGGAATACACATGCAATGACTCTATTGGATCAATGTGGTTTAAGAAAGGAACGCACATGCAAGGACTGTAGTGGAACACACATGCAATGACTCTGGTGGATCCATGTGGTTTAGCAAAGGAACACACATGCAATGACTCTGGTGGATCCATTTGGTTTAAGAAAGGAACACACATACAATGACTCTAGTGGATATTGTGGTTTAGGAAAGGAACACATGTGTAATGACTCTGGTGGATCCATGTGGTTTTATAAAGGAACACACATGTAATGATTCTGGTGGATCCATGTGGTTTAGGAAAGGAACACACATGCAATGAATCTAGTGCTGGTTTAGGAAAAGAAGACACATCAATGACTCTGGTGGTTTAGGAAAGGAACACACGGGAAATGACTCTGGTGGATCCATGTGGTTTAGGAAAGGAAACCAGATGCAATGACTCTAGTGGATCAATGTGGTTTAGGAAAGGAACATACATGCAATGACTCTAGTTGCGGTTTATGAAAACAAGACATACGCAATGACTATGGTGGTGGTTTAGGAAAAGAACACACATGCAATGACTCTGATGGATCCATGTGGTGGAGGAAAGGAACACACATGCAATGACTCTAGTGGTGGTTTAGGAAATGAAGACATATCCAATGACTCTGATGATGGTTTAGCAAAAGAACACACATGAAATGACTCTGGTGGATCCATGTGGTTAAGGAAAATAACACACATGCAGTGGCTCTAGTGATGGTTTAGCAAATGAAGTCACATGCAATGACTCTGGATGTGGTTTAGGAAAAGAACACACATGCAATGACTCTGTTGGATCCATGTGGTTTAGGAAAATCACACACATGCAATGAATCTAGTGGTAGTTTATGAAAGGAACACACATGCAATGACCCTGGTGGATCCATGTGGTTTAGGAAAGGAACACACATGTAGTGACTCTGGTGGATCCTTGTGGTTTAGGAAAGCAACAGACATGCAATGACTCTGGTGGATCCATGTAGTTTAGGAAAGGAATACACATATAATGACTCTGGTGGATCCATGTGGTTTAGGAAAAGAACACACATATAATGACTCTAGTGGTTGTTTAGAAATAGAACTAAACATGCAATGCCTCTAGTAGTGGTTAGGAAAAGAACACACATGAAATGACTCTAGTGGATTGATACGTCCATTTTGCATCACTATTCTATGTCTTAATTCACTATTATTCATTGATATATTTCGTATTGAGAGGTGATACTTATGTTATTTCATCTGTTTTTGCATGGTTGATGACTTTTGGAGCATGGACCGCTGCTGTCAAGATTCTGATGGAAAAGGTGATGTTTGGAGGCAAAATTCGCGAAGATCAGAAAATCCGGGAAAATATACAGAAAATTCTAATTTTTGAGGACACTCAAGATGCCAGAAGATGGAGGGGAGGTGGGCCACAGGGGGCCCACACCACCCCATGGCGCGGGAAGGCCTAGGCCGCGCCAAGGAGTGGTGTGGCCACCCTGGCCCACTCCAGCCTCTCCCCTCTGGCGTATATCTTCCTCCCGAAACCCTAAGACTTGGGGAGCGAACACAGAAAGATTCCGCCGCCTCCGCGGGGCGGAAAACACCGAGAGAGAAAGATCTCTCCGGCAGACAGATTTCTACCGGGGGAATTCCTTCCCGGAGAGGGGAGATCGTCGCCATCAACACCACCATCAAGCTGGACTTCATCGGGATCATCATCATCATCACCATCACCATCATCACCATCAGCACCCTCATCACCATCTCCATATTGCTGTAACAATTGCGTTGAATCTTGCTATAGTTCATAGGGGAAACTTTCCCGGTGTTGATTACTCTTTGTAGTTGATGCTATTGAGTGAACCATTGAATTATTGTTTATTTTCAGATTGTTATACATCATTATTCCATCTCTGATCATGATCCATATGATGTCTTGTGAGTAGTTCATTTTGTTCTTGAGGACATGGGAGAAGTCTTGTTGTTAGTAGTGGAGTTGCGTTGAGAAAGATTCAATAGATTGTTATTTAAGTTGTGGTGTAGTTCTTCTAGTGGTGTCATGTGAACGTCGACTACATGACACTTCACCTATATGGGCCTAGGGGAATGCATTGTGTATTTGGCTACTAATCGTAGGGGTTGCCGGAGTGACAGAAACCTGAACCCCCGTTAGGAAACCAATGCACAAGGGACGTAAGGGTCTTAGAGATTAAAGTTGTGGTTAGGTTTCTACCTTAATTACTTTCTTGTACTTACGGATGTTTACAAGGGGGTTTAATCACAAGTATGTATTAAGTCTTGGATGGGACGGTACATTAGCACAGGTTCACCCACACAACACTTAGCAAGCTAGAGAAGATTAATCGACTATATGAAGCGAAAGCACTTGACAGTCTTCCCATGTGTCCTTGAGAACATTTGGTCATCTATAGAAATACAACCGGCTTGTCCTTTGCTGCATAAAGGATTGGGACACTTGCTGCATTTATTCCTACTGTCTTTTATTTACTCGTACTTTGTTTACTTGCTTTATCGAAAATAGCTAAAAATCCGTTTGCTAAGTATTTGCAGAGAATTCCTGATCCATACCACTAGCCAGCACCTTCTGCTCCTCGTTGGGTTCAACACTCTTACTTATCGAAAATACTGCGATACACCCCCTATACTTGTGGGTCATCAAGACTATTTTCTGGCGCCGTTGCCAGGGAGTGAAGCGCTATTGGAGAGTGGAACTGGTAAAGGAAACTTCTACTGTGAGTATTGTTTACTTCTGCTAGTTGCTTTATTTTCGTTATGGATAATTTGCTGAGTTTATTATTTGGTAATGCTACTACCACTGCTAAGGTAGTAGATAAGCCACCACCTGCTGAGAAAGATGTTTTCAAAATACCTACAAGAATTATTGATCGTGTTATGGATAACTACTATGTTGGGGATGGAACTGTCCATCCCGGTGATCATTTACTCTTTATACACGAATTATGCGGGTTGTTCAAGTGTGCAGGTATTACTACAGATCAAGTTAAGAAGAATTTATTCTCATTATCACTGAAAGGAAGAGCTGATGAATGGTATAAGCTGCTGAAGAATGGTCAAGCTCTGGAATGGGAGGAAATAGTGCCTCTCTTTTATTCAAAGTTTTATCCTCCTAGTGAAATTCATAAAGATCGGAATCAAATATACAACTTTTGGCCTCTTGATGGAGAGAGTACTTCTCAAGCTTGGGGGAGATTGAAGTTACTAATGCTCAAATGTCCCATTCATGATCTCCCCAACAATATTATTATCAATAACTTTTAAGCAAGGCTCCCTCTACATGACAAGGATTTATTGTATGCTTCTTCTGCTGGATCATTCACTCGCATGGAAGAAGAAGTTATATGGGGTCTTCTGGACCGCATTCAAGACAATGCTGAAGCTTGGGAGAACGACAAAGGTAGAAAGTCGGGTATAAATTATGATTATGAATGCATTGAATCTTTTATGGGAACTGATAACTTTCAAAATATTAAAAATACTTATGGTCTAGACTCTCAAGCTATTGCTTCTTATTTTAAGGCTTTTGCTTCTTATATTGAAGTGCCTAAAAAGGAGTGGAATAAGTATCATGAACCTTATAAAGATATTGCTAAGAGTGTTCCTGCAAGAAATACTGAAGTTTATACTGCTAGTCATGTTTTACCTAAACCTTATATTGAGAAAATGCCTTTCCCAGTTAAGGTAAACGAGCATTCTATGATAGGTAGTATGGTTAATGAAAGTATGAGTAAGGCTGCTGAACCTGATAAACAAACGATTGATGAACCTATTGTAGCAAATGTAAAAGACTTTGTTGCTAAATATGAAAAAGAGGGACACACTATCCTTTGTAAGGATACCTCTAATATTGTTTCGCATAGTAGTGTTATGAGAGCTAGTATTCCTGTGTTTTCTGTTAGAATAAGTGATCATTGCTATGATAGTCCTTGTGATAGCTATATTGGTAAGTTTATGCATGATACTGAAAGCTATTATGAGAGAGGGAAAAGTGTTCTTGTGCATCTCAATAATATCAAGTTTCCTCGTTTTATGCTGAAAGTTTTTATGTTGCATTTCTTTTGCCTTCTTATGCAAGCTGCCTTTGGTTCCAATAACTTGTTTGTTTACAAAATTCCCTTGCATAGGAAGTGGGTTAGACTTAAATGTGCTTGTGTTTTTTCTTCTTAATGCTCTCTTTCACTTCAAATCATATCCCTATGAGAGGTTCTTCAAAATTATCATGCCCATCTTAATGGCTATAAAGAAAGAGCTTTATGGGAGACAACCCAATTTGTTTTTGCTTTCAGTTTGTTTTTGCTTCTTTGAGTCCTAGAAGTTATTACTTTGGTAATAACCGCTCCTTATCCGTTTTATTTGGTTTTTGTGTTAAGATCAACCTCTAATAAGAGAGAAGTAAGATTTGGGGAAGTTGCTGTCCGAAACAGATTTTTGTGCTTCACCGTAAAAATTCGTGAGAGATCTCTGTATATCGGATTGAGCTGTAATTCTTTGTGCTTTTGCCCCAGGTTGTTATTTAACTTTCGTTAGCTTTGTACTTTTTGATTTGAGCAACAAAAGATTTTTGAAAAAATTGATCTTTACCTGCTGGTCTGTTTTGACAGATTTTGCCAATCTTGCATATTCTTCTTTATTCGATTTCCTTTTTGAATTCTTTTTGGGTTTTCGAAAGGACTTGCTACAGTAAAAAAAATTGATGGTTTTCAGTCGAAGTTGGACTCAAAAGGTTTTAGCACTTCACTTATACTAATGTTGCTAATAAGAACTATGTGAAGTTTTGTGTGAAAAAATTTCCAGGAAGTGGAGATAATGGTGTAACAAGGAAGAGAAAGGTTTTATGACTCGAGTAATAAGTATATGAAGATGAAGATATCGATGATATTCAAGTAATGAATCCGAAAGGATCCACTCAATACCAAATTCAGAGACCTGCAGAGTCCGTTTCCAACTAGGTAACAGTTATGGTAAGAAAAGTTCCGCGAAAATACAATCCAACTATATTTTTGCAGTTTTCAGTCAATTAGGAAAGGTATGAAGCGAAAAAGGGACGGAACCAGAGCCAGCATGGCCCACAGCACCCCATGGCGCGGGCCCACCCCTGGCCGCGCCACCAGGTGGTGAGGCCGCCCAGGACTCCGTCTCCGGCCTGTTTTCTCCCAGTACCTTTCTTTTGAAGTGAAACTTCGTAATATATAACCCCCCGGACCCCCCGAGGTTCGTATATTGTGTTTTTGTCGTGTTTTTGTTCCGATCTGTTTCTGCGAGGACATACTCTTTGAAGGTTTAGAAGCACAATGGTGTCTGCCAAGGATAAAGGGAAGGAACCTATGGAGGAAGACCTCCAAGACACTGGGAAGGAGAAAGAGATCAAGAGTGAAAGTGAAGAGGAGGCAAAACACACCGGCACTACCATTGCAAGCATTGGAGTGGTGGCGAACCCTGCTAGGATCAGAAGGACTACACGGATGCAGACTGGGGGGAAAGCTCCTCGTCACTGTTTGGCACCAAGGACACCTTCTCCGAACACCAAGAGTACCTTCCATACCTTTGCTCATAACCATGCAGGAAAAGAAGACTGCAAGTGGGAAGAATGGAAGAAGAATCACAAGAGCTGGGATCCACAAACTGAGATGATTATGGGCTGTATTGAGCATAACTCGGAATTGATTCGCACTCTCACCTTCGAGATTGAGGACCTTGGGAAACTGATCAAGGAGCTCATCAAGAGGATACCACCACCACCGAAGGAGTAATTCGTCATCAGGTTTGGCATCCCCTTGGTTTGTTCCAAGCTTGGGGGAGTGCCGTGGTATCATATCACTATCTTCTATCTTTTTACCTTGTTATGAGAGTCATATCATGAATAGAGGAGTTATTGTGTAGTATGGTTTGCATTATGGAAGTGTCCCCTCTCTCGTTAGATTTGTATCCCTTGGTGTGAGTTTCCATTATGGAGTACTAATGAGAAGTTCTATCATTCACTCTTTTGCATAGCTTATGATAGTTTTCAATTCGTGGTTATATGATTGATCTTGTCGTTAGTATTGGTAGCACTTTGGGATCATTGAGTTAATTCAGTTGGTTTTGGCAAACCTGGCTCGGTCAATAGCAACACCCTTTTTGAGAGTTGAAAATAAAAAGATAGAAGTACTCTAGAGGAAAATAATTTTATCATCTTTCTTTCTTGATTTGCTCATAAGTCTAGTTTTCTCTAGTTAAGATCTTTTGTGCTTCCAAGGAAGATTGCATGTTTGTATTTACCATTTGTATGTTTGTTTGTTTCCTTCAACTCTTATACTTGCTACCCAGCCTTGCTAGCCAAAAACCTGTACTGAGAGGAAATTCTTCTCGTGCATCCACTTCCTTTAAACCAAAACCTTTTCCATTTGTGTCCACCATACCTACCTACTAGCATTATTGCTATTCCAAGTAAATTCTTGTTTTATCTACCTCCCAAATTAGACTTGTTATGTGAAATTTAGTGATTAAAGCTCTCACGAACTTGATGGCACACCTTACTTTCTTGCATTTAATAAACTTGAACCATTGGGTCCTTCTTTGTTGCGTATATGCTTGCGCTTTGTGAGTTGAAGTTAGCCGAACCATGTATCATGGGGACCGCTTTCAACACTTCATTGGTACTTGTACCTAGTTGATATCATGTTCTTTTGCTTATGGATCCCGGCGGTGTGAAATAAAAGTGGAACTTGTAAGATCATGGAGTTTATATTTGTGTTTGAGAAACGCCTGGGCCGCTAGCCTAAGCCATGCCTAATCATGGTGGAAACTTGCAGCATAACTATAGTGAGCATTCTATGAAGCATCCTCAATAAAAACCTATGCAAATAGCAAATAAAAAGATTGCTGAGATGCTCACTGTCTACTTGCCTTGTCATTTTGATTATGGGGTAGCTCCTGTGTCATGTGCAAGGGGTACCCTGTTGGCGGTTCTCAATGATACGCATGTATTTACAATGACAAGAGCTTGCTCGTGACTGAAGTTGAGTAGCATGAGGATCGGTACTCATAAGTAAGGGGCATGAGATTTCAACTTATAACTAGTCAAGCATATCCTCTTAGTTGTGTCACTTTAACCTTAATCACCTAAAGATGCCTATGATAGGGGCAATGAGAGCTGAAAGCTAGTAAGTATCATAATTTTTGGGAGCTCTTTATGAGACTTGTAATCCCTGCTTCCCTCTTTGAAGGGCCCTTTCTTTTACTTTGTAGTTGAGTCAGTAAACCTATTCCCTTCTATCTCGGCAAGTATTTTTAGTTGATGTGTTTCATTCATTCATACGATGATTTATGCATTCATGTTTCTTATGTTCCTTGTTTTGCACATTGCTCTTATCTTGATGTTTAATACCTTGAAAGCTTTCGTTGAAAAACTAGCTATTTGTGAACTCCGGCAAATTATCAACTATTCTTCGACCAAGAGCTAAGTTTGCCATTACAATTTATGATTCACTTTATGTATCTTTATTGTGTTTCCTTTACTCATTGCAAGTTGAGTTTTATAATAGTGAGTTGTCTTCTATTATGATCTATGTATTTGATGAATGTGATGCTTCTTGTCCGTATTCTTTTATCGACTCTTCACTCCATAAACTTGAGGTCATGTTTATTGAGCTCAGTTTCGCTTGGGGACAAGCGAAGTCTAAGCTTGGGGGGAGTTGATACGTCCATTTTGCATCCCTATTCTATGTCTTAATTCACTATTATTCATTGATATATTTCATATTGAGAGGTGATACTTATGTTATTTCATCTGTTTTTGCATGGTTGATGACTTTTGGAGCATGGACCGCTGCAGTCAGGATTCTGATGGAAAAGGTGCTGTTTGGAGGCAAAATTCGCGAAGATCAGAAAATCTGGGAAAATATACGGAAAATTCTATTTTTCCAGAAGACTCAAGATGCCAGAAGATGGAGTGGAGGTGGGCCACAGGGGGCCCACACCACCCCATGGCGCGGGTAGGCCTAGGCCGCGCCATGGAGTATTTTGGCCACCCTGGCCCACTCCAGCCTCTCCCATCTGGCGTATATCTTCCTCCCGAAACCCTAAGACTCGGGGAGCAACCACAGAAAGATTGCGCCACCTCTACGGGGCGGAAAACACCGAGAGAGAAAGATCTCTCCGGCAGACAGATTTCTACCGGGGGAATTCCTTCCCGGAGAGGGGAGATCGTCGCCATCAACACCACCATCAAGCTGGACTTCATCGGGATCATCCTCATCATCACCATCACCATCATCACCATCAGCACCCTCGTCACCATCTCCATATTGTTGAATCTTGCTATAGTTCATAGGGGAAACTTTCTCGGTGTTGATTACTCTTTGTAGTTGATGCTATTGAGTGAACCATTGAATTATTGTTTATGTTCAGATTGTTATACATCATTATTCCATCTCTGATCATGATCCATATGATGTCTTGTGAGTAGTTCATTTTGTTCTTGAGGACATGGGAGAAGTCTTGTTGTTAGTAGTGGAGTTGCGTTGAGAAAGATTCAATAGATTGTTATTTAAGTTGTGGTGTACTTCTTCTAGTGGTGTCATGTGAACGTCAACTACATGACACTTCACCTATATGGGCCTAGGGGAATGCATTGTGTATTTGGCTACTAATCGTAGGGGTTGCCGGAGTGACAGAAACCTGAACCCTCGTTAGGAAACCATTGCACAAGGGACGTAAGGGTCTTAGAGTTTAAAGTTGTGGTTAGGTTTCTACCTTAATTACTTTCTTGTAGTTACGGATGTTTGCAAGGGGGTTTAATCACAAGTATGTATTAAGTCTTGGATGGGATGGTACATTAGCACAGGTTCACCCACACAACACTTAGCAAGCTAGAGAAGATTAATCGACTATATGAAGCGAAAGCACTTGACAGTCTTCCCATGTGTCCTCGAGAACGTTTGGTCATCTATAGAAATACAACCAGCTTGTCCTTTGCTGCATAAAGGATTGGGCCACTTGCTGCATTTATTCCTACTATCTTTTATTTACTCGTACTTTGTTTACTTTCTTTATCGAAAACTCCTAAAAATCCGTTTGTTAAGTATTTGCAGAGAATTCCTGATCCATACCACTAGCCAGCACCTTCTGCTCCTCGTTGGGTTCGACAATCTTACTTATCGAAAATACTGCGATACACCCCCTATACTTGTGGGTCATCATGGATCCATGTGGATTAGGAAAGGAACACACATGCAATGACTCGGGTGGATCCATTTGATTTAAGAAAGGAACACACAGCCAATGACTCTAGTGGATCATTGTGGTTGAGGAAAGGAACACATGTGAAATGACTCTGGTGGATCCATGTGGTTTTGGAAAGGAACACACATGCAATGATTCTGGTGGATCCATGTGGTTTAGGAAAGGAACACACATGCAATGAATCTAGTGGTGGTTTAGGAAAAGAAGACACAGGCAATGACTCTGGTGGTTTAGGAAAAGAACACACATGAAATGACTCTAGTGGATCCATGTGGTTTAGGAAAACAACACACATGCAATGACTCTGGTGGATCCATGTGGTTTAGGAAAGGAACACACATCCAATTACTCTAGTGGTGGTTTAGGAAAAGAAGACACATGCAATGACTCTGGTGGTGGTATAGGAAAAGAACACACATGAAATGACTCTGGTGGATCCACGTTGTTAAGGAAAAGAACACACATGCAATGAATCTAGTGATGGTTTATGAAGTGAAGACACATGCAATGGCTCTGGATGTGGTTTAGGAAAAGAACACACATACAATGACTGCTGTGGATCTATTTGGTTTAGGAAAAGAACACACATGCAATGACTCTAGTGGTGGTTTAGGAAAGGAACACACATGCAATGGCTCTAGTGGATCCATGTGGTTGAGGAAAGGAACACACATACAATGACTCTGGTGGATCCAAGTGGTTTAGGAAAGGAACACACATGGAATGACTGTAGTGGATCCATGTGGTATAGGAAATGAACACACATGCAATGACTCTAGTGGATCCATGTTGTTTAGAAAAGGAACATACAAGAAATGACTCTAGTGGATCCATGTGGTTTTGGAAAGGAACACACATGCAATGAATCTAGTGGATCCATGTGGTTTAGGAAAGGAACATACATGCAATGAATCTAGTGGTGGTTTATGAAAACAAGACATATGCAATGACTCTGGTGGTGGTTTAGGAAAAGAACATAGATGCACTAGTAGAGAAAGGCTTGTGGATAGATTGATTATCATTGGAGCATTTTTTTGAATATGCTCCACTAATACTTATTAGTGGCACATATAAAAATATGCTCCACTGATATTTTGTCTAACCAATGGCGCACATCAAAAATAATGCGCGAGTGGTAATGTGGGCCCGGCACCCTGGAGGGCTGTGGACCAAATATCGATGGCGCATATTGCAATATGCGCCATTGTTATTCTCCTCATAAATGGCGCATCCTTTCCTACATCTATTCATTGAGGTCTATCTAAACCTACTTCACTTGTCCCAAGTGGAGCTCTGTGCTTCTTAAACCCACCTGGCTTATAAGGCTTCATGACACTTTCTCCATGGTAGCCTTAATTTCAACCAAGTTTGCCATCATTTCTAGATCACCTCAAATGCAGTTAAGTCAAACTCTTTCTGCCATGCTCATCTATATGACCTAGTCTACCTATCCATCTATCCCTTGCACCAAGGTGAGCTCTAAGCTCCAAGATGCAAGCATGTTCTGGTGGTATAAAAATAACACCACCTTAGATCATCAACTCATTGTTTTCAATCATTTTCTAGCTTGAATTTCATTCCACAAGGTTGCAAATGCTTGCTACACCTTGTATATCTCATCTAAATTGATCCTCAATATTTATCAAATATTATCCATAATTATTATGGCCCCAAAACTATTTAATTCCCTAAATAGTCAAAATCTCCAAAACTCCCTCCATAAAGGAAAGTTTGGTTTTTACCAAACCACTTCCCCAACTATTAGCTCATGTGAGACCCACAAATCATATCCTATCTTTCCATCTCAAAAATAAGTATTTTCAAGAAGCTTTATTATTTCTTTTTGCCCATTTTCTTAAATGGCTGAATTGGAATAATAGTTTCTTTAAATACTTTCAATCTCCAATAAATCTTGGGAAAATTACCCTAAGTGTGTATTCACATTTGGGACCCTCCCACATCAAAACCCAACCTTGTCCAATGGAAATTTATCAAATGATCCTCTAGAAATCACTTCTGTCCTTTTTGAGTAATTTGATTTAAGTGGACTAAAACCCCACACAAAAATCCCAAATAATTCCTAGGAGTCTACCATGACCTCATCTATCTGCCAGCACCCTTTTCTCCTCTAGTCCAATGCAAGATTTTGGACTTCCTTCACAACCATTAATTGGATCGAATTTTCCATTTTAGCAAATCAATTCCTCAAACCACTTCGAAATTTCACCAAAGCTTGATTAAAGCTCACCCTCAGCACCAGGACACCCCACTGGTCGACCACCATTGTAGCACCACCTCACCAGTTACCCATATTGCCCTTGTGCTAGTAGAAGGAGAGAGAGACATCAAAGATCTTACAAGGATCTTGTCCATTAATCCCCACAGTTCCCCACTTTGCCCCTGCACGGCCCAAATACCCACATTACACCTCTCCACCTCCCTCTAGACCAATCCTTGGCCAGCCCTCCCGCTCCACCATGCCCAAATGGGTAATTTACTACCTCTACCCCTCCTCCTTAGTATTTATGGCCAGGAGCCTCCCATATCGCTTCACCCCGCCGCCTCGCTTACCCCTGGGCCCTGCCCAGCGGGATTCAAATCCAACTCCTGTCGGCGACCCCCTCCCCTGCTGTGCCGATTTGGCTCTGTGGCCCACCTGCCCGCGTAGATCGAGCCCAGACACCCCAGCTGCCTTTTTATTTTGTTTTTCCACCAGATCTAGTTCTATACTAGTTGATTTAAATCCAAACAAAAATGTAAATGAAGTCATAATGTCAAGATTCAAAGTTCTGGTTGTTCTCGGATGTTTTCTCAAACATGCAGAGGCAACCCCATGTCGAAAATAATTTTCTTTAATTACTAGTAATTATTCTGCTGACAAGTGTACTTTGCGCTAATTAATTTCCTCTGTGAGCTAGCCTTAACCATTTGAGTATAAACAAAATCCTACTGGAATGTATTTGAAATTCCTAACATCAAGCACTCGTCCTAGACCAAGGTGAACATTATGTGGCCTTTAACAAAAATAACAAAACTAGCAACTTTCTGTCCTGGATAAATTCCCCAGGTCTAACCAAAGGTGGTATTTACCTGATTCTAATCCCCAATACCTACTAGGATCAATATCTACCAAACCCCCGTATCTCAGAATTTTTTGAGCTCTGGTTGAATTTTAGTGATCTAAATACTTCTGTGATGGGTATTTTCACTAAATAAATCACTCCAGGAGTTTGGCAACTCCAAAATGGGTGAATCCAATTTCAACAGAAAGTTATTTTATGTCCACATCAGCTTCCCTTGCAACAAACTCTTTAGCCTCTATAGAATTAATCTGGTGAAAAAGATAAAAGCTTTACAGAACTGCCTTTGGAAATTTCGTGAGGGCATTCTAGTAATTCTTTTGACATGATTCCAACTCTAGGTGGTTCAGTACAGTAAGTACTACGAAACCATCCAAGGAAATAATTTATGGATCTCCAGATAAATTATGGTGAATTATCTCCTTAAACTAGAGTTTATTCCACTTTAAAAAACATATCTAATTCTAGAAAATGGATAATCAAGTGAAACCACTTGTGATGATTTTGTCTTGACAAGACCTATCTAAGGATATAACTTTTTCACATTGGTATCCTACAGACCTCAGAACCCTAAATCCAAATACTTGGTATCTAGCCTTAACAACTATCTTCCAAGAGAAAACACCCAAGTGACAATCTTGTAAATTCCACCATTTCAATCCCACTTCTCCAAAACCTCCTAAGTCCAGTAGTTTATCTTTATGTTTGTTTGCTGTATGGTTTGATTCTTGAATGTCTTGTCTTGATTGTGGTATTGTCTGTTTGCATGTGTACCCGATGACGACGATAGTGTGAGTGTTTGACGACAAGAAGAAAGGGACTTCTTATTACTATTTTATTGGGTATTCTTGGTCATCCGAAGAAGTCCAGGGACTTATTGCTGATCACAGGAAAGCCACCATTTCCTGAACTCTATTATATGTCCTACTCTCGTTTACCTGTTTTATATCTTCTTTACAAATTTGCATAGTCTACCTGCATATTTCGTTTTACAAATACTTCGATAGTAACTTGGCTCCTCCAAGTTATGATTTCGCAAGGCACCACCCCGATTGTACCTACCATTTTATCCCTTTAGATCGGGAGTATGATGATTAGCATCCCACCCTGTTGAAAAACCCCGGTTTTGAGAAAATAAACTATTTTGGGATTTTTCCCCACTTCAAAGGTTTTCAAAACGGTTTTTTAAAACCCTGGGAAGAGGCATCGTTCCTAGTGGATTTCTTTTAACAAAAGAAATGGTGATGAGAAGAAGTGGAAATGTGATTGGATGTTCTACGCCTTTACTGGAACATTTTTTATCCATGCAACCACATTACCCCAGGTTGCTGGGGCTTAACTCGTAGTTTGTCCGCGTTAGCCGAGGCAACTTCTACCATGATCATAAGGAGAAATCCCTGGAATTCCGGGCGGGCGCCACCAGATCAAGGATCTAAAGCCTGTCGCTTGCTTCGGCAAGAGTGAACCTGAACTAACAGGAGTCCGGTGCAACAATTGGGTCTCCGCAGACGGTATGACTTAGGTAGTATGGAAGGAAGTGGAGTCACCAAATTAAAGGTATACGCCAAGTTGCGGCTTGGGTATGCGCATGTACGGAAGGAAGGACTATGGCTGGGAGCCACATACTCATTGCCGGGGAGAACAAACCCAAGAGGAAAAGCATGCCTTTGCTAGTGTAGACAAGCGAAAGGTTAGGTTTGATTATCCGGACCCCCATCTATAGTGGTAGTGGGCCGTGGTTGTATCCCGGCGGATGTATTGATTCTTGTGGGTAAAGTGTGCAAACTCTGCAGAGTATAACCTATTCGAATAGCCGTGTCCACGGTCAAGGATGGTTGTAAAGGTGTTGGCTAGGAGTACCCAAACTGTGCTTGTTTGGGAAACAAGTACTTGAGGACGAAGGTTCCGGCGGGACCCAAGTTCGAAAGCTTGATTTTGACCCGAGGGGTCTAAAATGTTCAAAAAGGGGTTTTTACTACAAAACTGTTTTCAAAAACTCTTTTTCAACAAAGACATGAAGATGTCTTGATTTATAAAACAGAAGCATGTTTTCAAAACTCTTTTTCAACAAAGATACGGAGATGCCGTAACTTCAAAAGTTAGTTTAGGCTTTTCAAAAGAAACCCCAGATAGAGCTATCTCGCCACAGCCAGAATTGCATTTCCTTTGTTCATTTATCCTGGTGGTTTTGCGAGTACATTAAAAGTACTCACGGCTGTGTCCCTGGCTATTTACTTGGCCAAACTTTCAGGAGTTTAAGGTGACGTCCAGCGAGCTAGGCCGTCTTCCTAGTCAGCGGCCTGTAGGTTGAGGCACGATTGGGTTCTGCGCTTGTCATTGTTCCGCTGCTAATGATGATGTAGCCATAATGGCAATTATGTAAGTCTTGTAACTCGTTATGTTTCGGATGTTGTAATGATACCTGTCGGTTATGTTCCACGGCTCACTGATCATGGGAATGTGGATGTATGCATAACAAGGTTTTCTCGGATGTTTAATCCGGGGAGCCCACAGGCTTGGTATGAGAGCCATCCTGATTGTAGGAGACCTTAGTTAGCATGGACATTAGACAGGAAACAAAAAACCTATTTTCCAAAAGACAAGGAAGAAAAGATGACTATTTGCAAAAGTGCTTATGTCTTCCCCCTATGATTCTGAAAACTACCTGCATTAATATGATTTCCTAAGCTTAAAATCATGCACACTGTCACTAACCTAACACCATCTCACAAATCTGTTGTAGATGGCCCCTTTCCGCTCAGAGCGCATCGTTATTGGAGACAGTTTCTGGCCCTTTGAGGAGCAGCTTCACAACCTACTAAAGATAGTCAAGAGACTCCCACCAACTATTGAAGGAACCGAACTTCCTCGCAGTAGCACCAATGTGATGCAATGGTTCATCAAGGCTGTTATTCCTTCCCCCGATGAGGACACCGCACCTCAATCTTCACCTTCCTCGACAGCAACTGGGTAGATGGCATGGTGCGCGCCATACAGGAGATCATGACGCGCATCTACAAGGTCCACGAAGATGAGTTGAAAGATACTCCCTACCACTTGTTTGGAAAGCGAGATGATGATGGACTTCCCACTTAGTCCTTCCTCACCTGCTGCATTGGGAATCAGCTGGAGAATATGGAATAGCTACTCCAACGCTCCCAGGAAGATCTTGACAAGGCCAGACGCGAGAATCTGCTTCTAAAGATGGATATCAACCTACTCCGTAAGCACGAAAGGAGTCTTCAGGCCACCAATGCCCGCTTAGTGAGGAAGCTGATCATTGAAGTACCTCCAACCCCTGAAGAAGAGAATCCCGGGACTGGCGACAAACTCTCCTTCCTCAATGAGTACCACCCTATCGTCCAGTCACCAGCGCCGACCGAGTCAACCTCCAACCCTGCACCATGGGAAGGCACTACTCGCACCTTCACCGAAGACGAGCTGAATATCCCACAAACCCCAGAGGACCTGCAGTAGTTGGAGACCCTGAAGCTAGCCACGACTCCCCAGATGCACCCTCCGAGTAATCACCCATGTCGTGGTACTCGCTCATTTAGCAATAGGGTAGTCATGTATCATCCCTGAACGCGTTTTGTAATGCCTAAGCACTATTAGCACCCTCGGGTGCAGATTTGGTTGGTTTGTAATGACTTCATTGATTGCTATGCTTGTTTGAATTGTTCCTTCTTGCTTGTTTTACCCAAGTCGTTGCATCAGACCCAACCCGAAACGTCTGCCACCAACAAGACCTCCCTAGGATGGCCATGAAGACCGGAAGCTCGAAGAAGGCATGTAGCCGCTGTGCAGACGAAGGGCACCAAGCCAATAGATGCTCCGGCAACTGACCCAATTGCGGAGAACCCCATTCACCCAAAGTTTGCCCAACCAGACTTATCACCTGTTTCATCTGTTAAGGCCAAGCCATATCCCCATGAAATATCCAATATATGCCCTCATTGGCAAGGCCTGTCAACCTCCCGATGTCAGCATAGAAAAGTCGTCAACTCAGCCACGACGGAAGAAGAACCCCTGCTTCACGTGTGCACTACCCGGTCACTTCAACCGAGAATGTCCCGAGAGAAATTCCGCCAAGACTTCCTCGGCAGAGAAGCTCGAAGACATCCAAGGTCCCCTCCCTCATAAAAGATGGTCAGCCTACCGCTCGCTGCCACGCAGCTCAAGACTGAAGATGTCCAGCGCCTTCCTAGACAGCATCGCCCCATGGAAGTAAAGATCAAGACAGAAGCCCCTTAACCCACTCCAGCACTTCCCGAAAGTCGACAAGTGCAGCTTGTGCTAGACTAGCCCTAGTCCCCCTGGAAAGACAGCTAGGATGCCACCCTCCCTATGTTGTCCTATGCTACTATGAAATCTACCTTTTTGCCCCCCTCGTAAGTAAGTCCCCTACCTGTAACTATCCCCCTCTACCCAAGTCCAATCCTAAGGGGGAAAGACCACGTGTTTCCCGCAAAATAGAGTACCCCTCCAAGAAAATCCAACCGTGGGACCCGAAGACGCAGTTCCCAAAGGCACAGACTGGTCACAGACTTGGATACAATAAACCACTTAAGTGAAGCACCGTAGACCCTTACAGAAGGAAGGTCCCTCCCCGCAACCATGGTTGAAGCCAGCTCGACTACCAAGTTTCAAGAAGATTGAAGTTCAACCTTGCTGCCAAGGTGTTTCTACTCGAAGGCAAGGTCGGAAAGTTAGCCTGCAAGAACAACCTAGCACTAACTAAGACAAATCCCTTAACCATACTCTCCCGAATCTCGGGACGAGATTCTTTTAAGGGGGAAAGGTCTGTAACATTCCAATTTCAGCAACCTTGATTAGTTGTCCGGAATGCAAAAATCAAGGGGAACAAAAACTTTTTCTTGTGCTTTGGTGTAGTGCTTGCTTTTTGTTTGCTTGCACTTGTGCTTATGATGTGTATCTTAGGATACTCCTTAGCTCACCACCTATTGACAAACGCTATTTACCAAAACTATCTTGGCTTACTTTACATATTCTCAAACGTTCTGGCATTTCAAAACAGGAGCCAAGATGCCTATGTAACCAAAACTATTTTTGGTAGCTTCCATTGACAAAACTATGGAGAGATATATACTATAATCTCCTTATGTTTTCAGGACAGAGCACTCAACTAACCTTAACTCTAGCTTTACCAAAACCTCCTTTCAAAGCATTTGAATTCTACTCTTGGTAGAAATACCAAGGACTCATCTTATTCAAAACTCAACCTCTTCAAAATGCCCCAACCTTACCCCAAGCTAAGCTTGATGGTGACCCCTAGTAACAGTTGATTAGTGTATAAGATGAGTTGCCTTGATCTGCTATCTGCTGAGTTGCTTTGATCTGCTGTTTGATTTGTTTGCTTAGGAAGTAGAATGAGATACCTTAAAAGCTCATCACTAGGATCAATATGTTTCCCAATCCTCAATCCCTAAGAAAGAAAGCAAACCAGTTATGATCCCTAGCCACTAGGTGATCATCTAAAACCCTTAACTAGATTCATTCTGAGGATCTCCATCCTAGTTGTTCCCAAGTCCTTAAGACCAATATCAAGGATGGATCTCTTCTACTCACTCTACACTTCCATATCACCCACTTGTTAAAGGTCTGATACCTTGCAACCACTCCAAGAACATTCCCTCTCATACTCTAGTCAAAATCCTCAAAACTGCCAAATTTGGCTGTTTGGAAACAGTTCCAACATCACCTTTTGGAATATCTCGTTTTCTCAAACCATGTGCATTTTTGGAAATGCACTTGAACCATATTGTTAACCATCCTAAGGACTACCAAGGCCCACATCTTCCCTTGGTTCGATCCTCCTGCCACCCACTTGTCCATGATGGTTTTGTAGACAAGAAAATAACATTTCCTGCAAAACTAGTCATCATGCCTAATTTGCTGAAAGCTCACACCACCGTCCAAACCTCTTTGGACCAACTCTCTGCATGGTTGTGTTATATTCATTGAGGTCTATCTAAACCTACTTCACTTGTCCCAATTAGAGCTCTGTGCTGCTTAAACCCACCTGGTTTATAAGGCTTCATGACACTTTCTACATGGCAGCCTTAATTTCAACCAAGTTTGCCATCATTTCTAGATCACCTCAAATGCAGTTAAGTCAAACTCTTTCTGCCATGCTCATCTATATGACCTATTCTACCTATCCATCTATCCCTTGCACCAAGGTGACCTCTAAGCTCCAAGATGCAAGCATGATTTGGTGGTATAAAAATAAGACCACCTTAGATCATCAACTCATTGTTTTCCATCCTTTTCTAGCTTGAATTTCATTCCACAAGGTTGCAAATGCTTGCTAGACCTTGTCTATCTCATATACATTGATCCTCAATATTTATCAAATATTATCTATAATTATTATGGCCCCCAAACTATTTAATTCCCTAAATAGTCAAAATCTCCAAAACTCCCTCCATAAAGGAAAGTTTGGTTTTTACCAAACCACTTCCCCAACTTTTAGCTCATGTGAGACCCAAAAATCATATCCTATCTTTCCATCTAAAAAATAAGTATTTTTGAGAAGCTTTATTATTTCTTTTGCCCATTTTCTTAAATGGCTGAATTGGAATAATAGTTTTTTTAAATACTTTCAATCCCCAATAAATCTTGGGAAAATTCCCCTAAGTGTGTATTCACATTTGGTGTTGGGAATATGCCCTAGAGGCAATCATGTATGATGATATTCCTGTGTATTCATAAGGTTATGGTCCATGTATGAACTGCTGATATGTATCATCGAATATGTGATTTGATTGTGGAACTACATATTCATGTTGTTCATACTAATTGTCCTTGGTCATTGAGGTTGTGCCGGACACACAACTTAGACCAATGTGAAAGTCGAAAGATGACTAGGTTCCACTTGTCATGGGCATGGAGATGCTATTTCGACTTACACGGATTCGGCTAAAGAGTTTAGCGAGTCGGACTGACCCATATTGAGATGCAACGAACAAGTCGTCATTTGCATGTCTCAATCAATGTAATCCTTAGACCTGAGGTTATTGCATAATCCGAGTTGAGGATCTCCAACATAGGTTCTGTAAAACGCTGTTCCGTCACTGGGCAGTTATAAAGGCGGAGTTCGGGTCGACTGAGAATCAAGCTGCGTGATGTGAATAACCAAGCCAGGATTTTGCCACTCCATCTAGAGAGATATTCTCTGGGCCCTCTCGGAAGATATGATTCGGAAAGCATGGCCATGCGCGTCACGGTTAAGTGTTAACTGAGGCAGCCGACTAAGAGTTAGTCGGATGAATCACTTATCTCGGATCGAGAAAAAGAGTCGGACTATTTAAGGGATGACAATCATTCTTCTATAGTTTGACAAGGTATATCGTGAGGCAAAAGGGACTTAGACGAAAGTCACATTGGAAGGAATGTCGTCATGACTTATTGGTACTTGGGAGTTGGCACGTTCTGCTAGGAGCCGCTAACAACTGATCGATCACGAGTGAGACTCGGAATCGTGTCCGGGTTACCATGAGCCTGTCGGGTCACACACTTAAGAGCGGGAGCATGTTTGGGTTAGACCCAAACAGGAAACCTATTTGGGTTGGACCTAAATAGAGACATGGACTTAGTCAACAAGTGAGACTTGCAGTGACTAATATAGGCCTTTTAGTGAATGGGCCACAAGTGAGTGGATCCCACTTTCACTCCCTATATAAGCTGGGGCGCAGGTGCTTAGAGCACAAGGTTAGGTCACTCCATGTGTTGGAAACCCTAGCCCCAGTCCGTCCTGTCACCGCTGTACCGGACCTAGCAGTCCATCGTTCGCGCTCCTCCTCGTACGTGTGGATACCGGCGGAGGTGTTGTACGTTCAGCACTTCGACGATCATGAAGAAAGAACGGATCGTGGATCGTGGAACTGGAACGGATCGCGAGGACTACAGTGCACCAAGCGACATGCTTCATCAATTCCGCAACTGCGCGTCTAGTGGTAATCCTCGTGGCCTTATGTGCATGTGATGTGTGTAATCCATACGTGATCTGCGTATCATGGTTTTTTGTCAGCCGGCTGGAGCCTAGGTGCTGTCATCTTATTGTATAACGGCCTGAGTGTCGGATTCTCGGTGTAATTTGCATTACTATCTAGTGTAGCTGTTTGTAGAATCCGGAAGGCATGCAAAGTCGGTGTACATGTCGGCTACATGGTGTAAGACGGCACGTGACAAGAGTTGACACGAGTCGGATTACAGGCTTTATGGAGATGGAGATCACCATGAAGAGAGCCATACCATGTCACATTATAATTGCTTTATTTTGTGTTATTGTTATATCTCTATTTTACCTCTATTAGATAGTTGATAGAAAGTAATCCCTCAAAGAAGGTCTAGTCGGTTTCCCCGCCAGTGCTGCACCATCACAAGTCGTACATTTTTGGTAGTGGGCTCATAAAATTGAGGTGCTATCAATTCTTTCTGACTAGGTGGGTTCGAGTCGGACTCTTATAGTGGAAGCACTTGGTAATCTAGACAGGTCTATCACAATGGTTGTGGGACTTGGGGAAAAGTTGGATGGGAGCCGGGGCATGTGATGCCACCCATCCAACAGGAGTCGTATGAGATAAGATTGACAAGGAGTTGTCTACCTAGATCACTTGACGGCTAGCGGTGATGCTAAAGCTCACTAGTCGACTTGCTTATTTAGGGTCCTGAATCAGTAAGTAACCATCGGAGGGGTGTTGGTTCTAGTGGGAGTATAAATATTAAAGTGTTTAATATGCTTGCTCTTTATGGATACATTTCTTAAGTGTTTGGCATATTTTTTGTTGTAGATCAATGGCACCTAGCAGTCTTCCTCAGATTTCCGGTTTTGCTCTGAGAACCATCTTAGAGAAAGATAAGCTGCATGGAACTAATTTCACCAACTGGTATCGTAATCTGAGAATTTTTCTCAAACAAGAAAAAAGGGATCGTGTCCTAGCCAACCCACTTCCAGCTGAGCCAGATGAGAATGCGATTGTCGCAGCCACCAATGCCTACCGTCGGATTTGTGATGAATCCACAGAGATTAGCTGTCTTATGCTTGCTCACATGGAACCGGACTTGCAGCAGAAGTTCGAGAATGTTGAGGCCTACGATATGACCGAAAGCCTCAAAAGTATGTTCCAGGCTCAGGCAAAGACTGAGAGGTATCAAGTCTCTCAGGCTTTGTTAAGCTGTAAGCTTAAGGATGGCGATCCACTGAATCCGCATGTGATCAAGATGGTTGGTTACGTGCAGTCTCTGAAAAGGCTTGGCCCCTATTAGCGAAGAGTTCGCTACTGACATAATTCTGAACTCTCTTCCTAGTGCGTATGGCCAGTTCATATCGAACTACCACATGCATGGTATGGATAAGAAGCTCACTGAATTACATGGGATGCTCAAGCAGGCTGAGGCGGATCTCAAGAAAGGTGCCAATCAAGTGTTGATGGTACAAAACAAGGCTAAGTTCAAGAAGAGTTCTTGGACTAAGAAGAAGAAGGCAAAGTCAGGAGGTAAGGCGGAGGACCCAGTCCAAAGCTGTTCCTCGGGGACTAAGCCATCTCCTACAGCCAGATACACTTGCTTCTACTGCAAGTCGGATAGCCACAGGAAGAGGAATTGCAGCAAGTATCTGGATGATAAAGCCAAGAGCGGAGGTGTGACTTCCGGCTCAGGAACGCTTGTTTGCAATGTTATAGACATTTATCTTGCTGATGCACCTGATAGTTCTTGGGTATATGATACCGGATCAGTCATTCACATCTGCAACTCGTTGCAGGGACTGGTAAGAACTAGGAGTGTTGCAAGAGGCGAGGTTGACATTAGGGTCGGAAACAAAGCGAGAGTCGCTGTGTTGGAAGTCGGCACAATGCAACTTCATTTACCTTCTGGATTCATAATGGAGCTGAATAATTCTTATTATGTTCCAGTGCTTAGTCGAAACATCATTTCTGCCTCATGTTTGATGAGACAGGGCTATGAGTCAAATGTTAAGAATGATGGTTGTTCTTTATATTTGATTGATATGTTTCATGGCTTTGCGCCCGTCCGGGATGGGTTATTTATTTTGAATCTTGATAGTGAATATGTCTATAACATAAATGTGAAAAGGTTAAAACCAAATGATCTGAATATGACTTACTTTTGGCATTGTCGACTTGGTCATATAAGTTGGAAACGCATGAAGAAGCTCCATGTTGATGGACTCCTAACTTCATTCGACTTAGAGTCGTTTGAGACATGCGAATCCTGCCTTCTCGGCAAGATGACCAAGACACCTTTTGCAAAGAGTTGTGAAAGGGCGTCCGACTTATTGGGACTAGTACATAGTGATGTATGTGGCCCAATGAGCACGACAGCTAGAGGTGGTTATGAGTACTTCATTACCTTCACTGATGATTTGAGTAGGTATGGATATATCTACTTGATGAAACATAAGTCGGAAGCCTTTGAAAAGTCCAAAGAATTCCAGAATGAGGTACAAAATCAACTTGGCAAGAAAATAAAGTTTCTTCGGTCGGACCGAGGAGGCGAGTACATGAGCCATGAGTTTGATGACCATCTGAAGAGTTGTGGAATAGTTCCCCATCTCACTCCTCCAGGAACGCCGTAGAGAAACGGTGTGTTGGAAAGGAGGAATCGGACCTTGATGTACATGGTACGATCAATGATGAGTCGGACAGATCTGCCTTTATCATTTTGGGGTTATTGTCTAGAAACTGAAGTGTTCACACTAAACAGAGTACCATCAAAGTCGGTAGAGAAGACACGGCATGAGATATGGACTGGCAAGAAGCCGAGTTTGCCTTTTCTTAAGATTTGGGGTTGTGAAGATTTTGTCAAGCGACTTCAGTCGGACAAGCTTACAGCTAAGTCGGATAAGTGTATTTTCATGGGGTATCCGAGGGAAACCTTGGGTTACTACTTCTACAACCGAGAAGAGGGAAAAGTGTTTGTCGCTCGAAACATTGTCTTCCTTGAGAAAGAGTTTCTCAGTCGGGGAGTCAGTGGGAGTATGGTGCATCTCGAAGAAATTCGAGAGATGCCGGCTAGCAGCGAGTCGGCAAAAGCCTTAGAGGTTGAGCCGGACGTGGTACCTGAGCCGAAAACTGCACCGACACTGCGAAGATCGGCTAGATTGCGAAGTGTTCGTGATGTGATGCTATTGGACAATGATAAGCCGACAACTTATTCAGAAGCGATGGTGGGTTCTGATTCCGAGTCATGGCTTGGAGCCATGGGATCCGAGTTAAAGTCCATGGATGAAAATCAAGTTTGGAACTTGGTTGATCTGCCAGACGGTGCAAGACCCGTTGAGTGCAAATGGGTCTTTAAGAAGAAAACTGATATGGATGGAAATGTTTCTATCTATAAAGCATGTCTTGTCGCAAAGGGGTTCTGACAAGTTCAAGGAGTTAGACTACGATGAGACTTTCTCTCCTGTAGCGATGCTTAAATCAGTTTGGATCATGTTAGCTATAGCAGCCTATTTCGACTATGAGATATGGCAGATGGATGTCAAGACGGCTTTCCTTAATGGAAATTTAACCGAGGACGTGTATATGATACAACCTGAGGGTTTTGTCGATCTGGCTAATGCTGACAAGGTATGCAAGCTTCGGAAATCCATTTATGGGTTGAAGCAAGCATCTCAGAGTTGGAACATTCGCTTTGATGAGGTAGTCAAATCATTTGGCTTCATCAAGAGCGATCATGATTCTTGTTTATACAAGAAGTTTAGTGGGAGCAAAGTAAACTTTCTAATCTAGTATGTGGATGACATATTATTGATTGGAAATAATGTCCAGATGTTGCAAGAGACCAAGGAATCATTGTAAAGGAGTTTTTGGATGAAAGACTTGGGTGAGGCGACTTACATACTAGGAATCCGGATCTATAGAGATAGATCAAAGCGGCTCATTGGATTGAGTCAGAGTACATATTTGGACAAAGTGTTGAAGAAGTTCAACATGGAATCGTCTAAGAAGGGGTTCTTACTGATGTCTCGTGGCGTAAAACTTAGAAAGACTCAGTGTCCTTCGACAACTGATGAGCAAAGTCGGATGAGTGCGATTCCGTATGCTTCTGCAATCGGATCCATCATGTACGCTATGATTTGTACTAGGCCAGATGTTTCCTATGCTCTAAGTGTTGTGAGCAGGTACCAGGGTGACCGTGGAGAAATCCACTAGGCAGCGGCTAAAAATATCCTCAAGTACTTGAGAAGGACTAAGGATATGTTCCTAGTTTATGGAGGTGAGGATGAACTCGGTGTAAAGGGTTACACGGATGCGAGTTATCTCACTGACTCGGATGATTCTCGTTCGCAATCCGGATATGTGTTTGTGATAAACGGAGGGGTTGTGAGCTGGAAAAGTTCCAAGCAAGAAATGGTGTCTGCGTCTACGACAGAAGCTGAGTATATTGCTGCCTCGGAGGCGGCAAAAGAAGCCGTTTGGATGAGGAATTTCCTCATGGATCTTGGTGTGGTTCAGCACTCATCCAATACGCTAGACATGTATTGTGACAACAATGGTTCTATTGCACAAGCCAAGGAACCAAGACAACACCAGAAGAACAAGCATATACTCATGTGGTACCACATTATTCACCAGTTCGTGGATCAAGGTGATATCAAGTTATGCAAGGTACACACGGATGCAAACATTGCGGATCCGTTGACAAAGCCACTTCCACAGCCGAAGCATGAGGCGCATCTGAGAGCAATGGGCATTAGATGCCTAGACATGTGATGTCGGAAGATTGACTCTGGTGCAAGTGGGAGACTGTTGGGAATATGCCCTAGAGGCAATCATGTATGATGATATTCCTGTGTATTCATAAGGTTATGGTCCATGTATGAACTGCTGATATGTATTATAGAATATGTGATTTGATTGTGGAACTACATATTCATGTTGTTCATACTAATTGTTCTTGGTCATTGAGGTTGTGCCGGACACACAACTTAGACCAATGTGAAAGTCGGCAGATGACTAGGTTCCACTTGTCATGGGCATGGAGATGCTATTCCGACTTACACAGATTCGGCTAAAGAGTTTAGCAAGTCGGACTGACCCATATTGAGATGCAACGAACAAGTTGTCATTTGCATGTCTCAATCAATGTAATCCTTAGACCTGAGGTTATTGCACAATCCGAGTTGAGGATCTCCGACTTAGGTTCTGTAAAACGTTGTTCCGTCACTTGGCAGTTATAAATGCGGAGTTCGGGTCGACAGAGAATCAAGTTGCGTGATGTGAATAACCAAGACGGGATGTTGCCCCTCCATCTAGAGAGATATTCTCTGGGCCCTCTCAGAAGATATGATTCGGAAAGCATGGCCATGCGCGTCACGGTTAAGTGATAACTGAGGCATCCGACTAAGAGTTAATCGGATGAATCACTTATCTCGGATCGAGAAAGAGAGTCGGACTATTTAAGGGATGACGATCATTCGCCTATAGTCCAACAAGGTATATCGTGAGGCAAAAGGGACTCAGAAGAAAGTCACATTGGAAGGTATGTCGTCATGACTTATTGGTACTTGGGAGTTGGCACATTCTGCTAGGAGCCGCTACCAACTGATCGATCACGAGTGAGACTCGGAATCGTGTCCGGGTTACCATGAGCCTGTCGGGTCACACACTTAAGAGCGGGAGCAAGTTTCGGTTAGATCCAAATAGGAAACCTATTTGGGTTGGACCCAAATAGAGACATGGACTTAGTCAGCAAGTGAGACTTGCAGTGACTAATATAGGCCTTTTAGTGAATGGACCACAAGTGAGTGGAGCCCACTTTAACTCCCTATATAAGCTAGGGCGCAAGTGCTTAGAGCACAAGGTTAGGTCACTCCATATGTTGGAAACCCTAGCCCTAGTCCGTCTTGTCGCCGCCGTACCGGACCTAGCAGACCATCGCCGGCGCTCCTCCTCATACATGTGGATACTGGCGGAGGTGTTTTACGTTCAGCACTTCGACGATCGTGAAGAAAGAACGGATCGTGGATCGTGGAACCGGAATGGATCGCGAGGACTGCACTGCATCAAGCGACGTGCTTCATCAATTCCGCAACTGCGCGTCTAGTGGTAATCCTCGTGGCCTTCTACCTAAGCTGGATCTTGGGATCATCGCGTAGGGAAAAAGTTTTGTTTATCTCTACGTGCCCCAATATTTGGGACCCTCCCACATCAAAACCCAACCTTGTCCAATGGAAATTTATCAAATGATCATCTAGAAATCACTTCTGTCCTTTTTGAGTAATTGGATTTTAGTGGTTTAATACCCCACACAAAAATCCCAAATAATTTCTAGGAGTCTACCATGACCTCATCTATCTGCCAGCACCATTTTCTCCTCTAGTCCAATGCAAGATTTTGGACTTCCTTCACAACCATTAATTGGATCGAATTTTCCATTTTAGCAAATCCATTCCTCAAACCACTTCCAAATTTCACCAAAGCTTGATCAAAGCTCACCCTCAGCACCAGGACATCCCACTGGTCGACCACCACTGTAGCACCACCTCACCAATTACCCATATTGCCCTTGTGCTAGTAGAAGGAGAGAGAGACATCAAAGATCTTACAAGGATCTTGTCCATTAATCCCCACAGTTCCCCACTCTGCCCCTGCACGACCCAAATACCCACCTTACCCCTCTCCACCTCCCTCTGGACCAATCCTTGGCCAGCCCTCCCTCTCCACCATGCCCAAATGGGTAATTTACTACCTCTACCCTCCTCCTTACTATTTATGGTCAGGGGCCGTCCCCAGCGCCTTCCCACGCCCTCATTTGCCCCCACTGCTCCCCACTCACCACCCCTAGCTCTACTTTCCCCTCCCTCGCTCTGTACTGGCTAGGAGAGGAGAGAAAACTCCTCTCGGCCATTGTTGAGCTCGAGCTCGAGGTGACCTCTCCCGAACTCCCCTCCGCTTACATGTGGCCTCCCTGCACCCCTCTACCCCAGATCCACCTCCCCCAAGCTCCAGAGCTCCTCCCAGCGTCTCCCTCGGCCTAGAGAAGGAGATAGCCTCCTCTCGGTCTACTCCAAGAACTCGACTTGGTGATCTCCCTCCTGCTCCATTTCTCCTTGCAATGGCGTTCTTAACCTCCTAGGAGCCAACCCTAACCTTCCCAGTAACCCTCTTTGACATGCAGGCACACCAGCAGCGGCACCGGAGTGCTGCCGAGCATGCATCGCCGTCGTCGTCGCGTGAGACTTCAGCTGAGGTAGAACCTGCCCTTGCCGCCCATCCCCGGGCTCTTTGTGGACCACCACATTGTCTACGCCCTTCCCCTTTGCCGGAGACGGCCTCAGGTGAGCTCCCCGCACCTCCCCCGCCGCCCGCTAGGGTTTATACGCGCCGCCGCTCGTCGGAGGTGGACGACGAGCTCCCAGCCGTCGATCCCCTATCTAATCAAACAGCCAGGAGCCTCCCATACCGCTTCACCCCGCCGCCTTGCTGACCCCTCGGCCCCACCCAGCGGGATTCAAACCCAACTCCCACCAGTGACCCCCTCCCCTGCTGGGCCGATTTGGCTCTGCGACCCACCTGCCCGCGCAGATTGAGCCCAAACACCCCAGTTGCCTTTTCTTTTGTTTTTCCACCAAATCCAGTTCTGTACTAGTTGATTTAAATCCAAACAAACATGTAAATGAAGTCCTAATGTCAAGATTCAAAGTTCTGGTTGTTCTCAGATGTTTTCTCAAACATGCAGAGGCAACCCCATGTCCAAAATAATTTTCTTTAACTACTAGTAATTATTCAGCTGACAAGTGTACTTTGCACTAATTAATTTCCTCTGTGAGCTACCCTTAACTATTTGAGTAGAACCAAAATCCTACTGGAAGGTATTTGAAATACCTATCATCCAGCACTGGTCCTAGACCAAGGTGAACAATATGTGGCCATTAACAAAATAAACAAAACTGGCAACTTTCTGTACTGGATAAATTTCCCAGGTCTAACCAAAGGTGGTATTGACGTGATTCCAATTCCCAATACCTACTAGGATCAATATCTACTAAACCCCTTTAGCTCAGAATTTATTGAGCTATGGTTGAATTTTAGTGATTCAAATACTTCTGTGATGGGTATTTTCACTAAATAAATCACTGCAGGAGTTTGGCAACTCCAAAATGGGTGACTACAATTTATACAGAAAGGTATTTTAGATACCCATCACCTGCCCTTCGAACCAACTCTTTAGCCACTGTAGAATTAATTTGGTGAAAAAGAGAAAATCTTTATAGAACTGCCTTCCAGAATTTCTTGAGGGCATTCTGGTAATTCTTTTGACATGATTCCAACTCTAGGTGGTTCAGTATAGTAAGTACTACCAAAACATCCAAGGCAATAATTTTTGGAGCTCCAGATAAATTCTGGTGAATTATCTCCTTAAACTAGAGTTTATTCCACTTTAAAAAGCATATCTAATTCTAGAAAATGGATAATCAAGTGAAACCACTTGTGATGATTTTGTGTTGACAAGACCTATATGAGGATATCAATTTTTCACATTGGTATCCTACAGACCTTAGAACCCTAAATCCAAATGCTTGGTATCTAGCCTTAACAACTATCTTCCAAGAGAAAACACCCTAGTGACAATCTTGTAAATTCCACCATTTGAATCCCACTTCTCCAAAACCTCCTAAGTCCAGTAGTTTATATTTATGTTTGTTTCCTGCATCGTTTGATGCTTGAATGTCTTGTATTGATTGTGGTATTGTATGTTTGCATGGGTACCAGATGACGACGATAGTGTGAGTGTTTGACGACGAGAAGCAAGGGACTTCTTATTATTATTTTATTGGGTATTCTAGGTCATCCGAAGAAGTCCAAGGACTTATTGCTGATCATAGGAAAGCCACCATTTCCTGAACTCTTTTATATGTCCTAGTCTCTTTTACCTGTTTTATACCTTCTTTACAAATTTGCATAGTCTACCTGCATATTTTGTTTTACAAATATTGCGATAGTAACTTGGCTCCTCCAAGTTATGAGTTCGTGTCCTTCGAGGCACCACCCCGATTGTACCTACCATTTTATCCCTTTAGATCGAGAGTATGATGATTAGCATCCCACCCTGTTGAAAAACCGCAGTTTTGAGAATGTTTTGGGATTTTTCCCCATTTCAAAGGTTTTCAAAACGGCTTTGTAAAACCCTAGGAAGAGGCATTGTTCCCATCGGATTTTTTTAACAAAATAAATGGTGATGAGAAGAAGTGGAAATGTGATGGGATGTTCTACGCCTTTACTGGAACATTTTTTATCCACGCAACCACATTACCCCAGGTTGCTGGGGCTTAACTCGTAGTTTGTCCGTGTTAGCCGAGGCAACTTCTACCATGCTCATAGGGAGAAATCCCAGGAATTCCGGGCGGGCGCCACCAGATCAAGGATCTGAAGCCTATCGCTTATTTCGGCAAGAGTGAACCTGAACTAACAGGAGTCCGGTGCAACAATTGGGTCTCCCGCGGACGGTATGACTTAGGTAGTACGGAAGGAAGTGGAGTCACCAAATTAAAGGTATACGCCAAGTTGCGGCTTGGGTATGCGCATGTACAGAAGGAAGGACTATGGCTGGGAGCCACATACTCGTTGCCAGGGAGAACCAACCCAAGAGGAAAAGCATGCCTTTGCTAGTGTAGACAAGCGAAAGGTTAGGTTTGATTATCTGGACCCCCATCTATAGTGGTAGTGGGCCGTGGTTGTATCCCGGCGGATGTATTGATTCTTGTGGGTAAAGTGTGCAAACTCTACAGAGTATAACCTATTTGAATAGCCGTGTCCACGGTCAAGGACGGTTGTAAAGGTGTTGTCTAGGAGTACCCAATCTGTGCTTGTTTGGGAAACAAGTACTTGAGGATGAAGGTTCCCAGGGAACCCATGTTTGAAAGCTTGATTTTGACCCGAGGGGTCTAAAATGTTCAAAAAGGGTTTTTACTAAAAAACTGTTTTCACAAACTCTTTTTCAACAAAGACATGGAGATGTCTGGATTTATAAAACATAAGCATGTTTTCAAAACTCTTTTTCAACAAACATACGGAGATGTCGTAACTTCAAAAGTTAGTTTAGGCTTTTCAAAAGCAACCCCAGATAGAGCTATCTCGCCATAGCCAGAATTGCATTTCCTTTGTTCATTTATCCTGGTGGTTTTGCGAGTACATTCAAAGTACTCACGGCTGTGTCCCTGGCTATTTACTTGGCCAGAGTTTCAGGAGTTTAAGGTGACGTCCAGCAAGCTAGGACGTCTTCCCAGTCAGCTGCCTGTAGGTTGAGCCACGATTGGGCTCTGCGCTTGGCGTTGTTCTGCTGCTACTGATGATGTAGCCATAATGGCAATTATGTAAGTCTTGTAACTCGTTATGTTTTGGATGTTTTAATGATACCTGTCGGTTATGTTCCACAGCTCACTGATCATGGGAATGTGGATGTATGCATAACAGGGTTTTCTCGGATGTTTAATCCCGGGAGCCCACATCCCACCTGGACCCCACCACTCTAAAAGGTGGCAGGAATATCAATGGCGCATTCAGTATATGCGCCACTGATAAATTTCCTCCAATGGCACATATAATACGAGATGGGCCACTGATAGGTCTTGGGGCCCACCACCTAAAAAGGTGGTAGACTTATCAGTGGAGCATTTAGTGTAATATGCGCCACTGATAACTTCGTCCAGATCTACAAGTTGGCATCCACCCTCACCCACCACCACCATTCCATTCTTCTCCACCCACCACCCCAAACTAGATCTAGCTCGTCCTCCTCCTCCCCACCACCTCAATTTCTCCATTCTTTTCTCCATCCTTGGTTGTTGAACCTACCTTGCTTCATAGTTTTGTGAGGGGAAGCCTCTCCAATTGTTGTAGATCTACTAAACCAACTAGTTTTCCTCCTCCAACATCCATCTTGTTCTCCAACAACAGCCACACTATCTCGTCGCGGACTTGGCTCGGTAACGATTCTACTAGGTGAGATGTTGGAGGACATGCATGTGGATGTTTTTAAAGGGAATATGCCCGAGAGGCAATAATAAAATGGTTATTATATTATTCCATGGTTATGATAAATGTTTATTTTGCATGCTATAATTGTATTGATCGGAAACGTCAATACATGTGTGTTTAATAAACAAAAAGGGTTCCTAGTTATGCCTCTCTTGTAGACTAGCTTGTTGATTAACAACATGATCAAGGTTTCCTGATCATGGACATTGGATGTTGTTAATAACAAGGTCACAGCATTTGTGAAATGATGTGATGAACATTCATCCGAAGTATAGCATTATGATCAATTCATTATGTTTACATTGCTATAACATCATACAAAGTAATCTTTATCCTTAGACCATGAGATCATGTTAATTGCTAACATCGGAAGATTATCTTGATAACATCAAACGTCACACCGTAACTGGGTGACTATAAAGATGGGTTCAGTACTACGAAGGTTCTATGTTGAGGCTCATGGATCAAGAGTAGAATTTGTCAATCCCGATGACGGATAGATATACTCTGGGCCCTCTCGGTGATATCACATTAAGGTAGCTTGCAAGCAAGTGATATAATCACTAGAATGTTATATCACGAGAACAAGAAAACAGTGCATGTCGATAACAAGATCAAACTAGGTATTTGGATACCGATGATCGAATCTCGGACATGTATTATATCAAGAGACAAAGGGATTAAATTACAAGCATTAAAGGTTCTCACGATCACATAAGTCATCGTTGAATATGTAGGAGTCAGTATGGACCTCCAGGTCCCGCTTCTGATTATTGATCTGAGAGGAGTCTCAATCATGTCTGCATTATTCGCGAACCATAGGGTGACACACTTAAGTGTTATCGGACACCATTTTGAGCACATATGTTTCAGACGAAAGAATTGCAAAGCACAGGAATTGTTTCGATAGAAACCGGAAATTGTTTCGGGTGAAATTGCAGAAAGTGGTTCCGCATGTGCTATTGAAATATTACAAGGGGTTATATCTGAATCTTTGTTAATTAAAGTAATTAACCAAAATTCTGAATAAATTTAATAAAAGAGTTTTATTAAATGAGAGAGCATTAAACTTGGAGAATTTTAATGCATTTAAAGTAGGGATTTTAAAGGGGAATGTGAAGAGGCATTTTAATGTGTAGGGTTTACCACCACATGAATGGGGGAGGTGAGGAGTCACCCCCCATGCGCCGGCGATGAAGAGGAGGGGCACCCCCCCTCCTCCTATAAAAGGCCCCCCTCTTCCTCCTTCTTCCTCACACCTCCTTGTGAAGGATCTCTCTCCCCCTCTAGAATTATTTCCCCATGGTCTCGGATTAGCGAGATACATGTTCCTGGTGGCATTTCATCTAGAAGGAGTTGCTGCTTCCGCTGGATCGCTGGAGCGAGCAGGTGGAGGTTGTCTGGTGGCTTGAACGTGTGTGCGAGTGCGGATGCGCTGCTGAGTTGCGGCGCTCGGACTTCCTCACGATCTTAAGATCGGCAAGTGTACGACTACATCAACCACGAGTTCCTACTCGTTAACAAAACTCGTTGTCTTTGAGGGTAAGTTATTGTTGGATGTATGTCCACCCGTTGCTTTGTACCTAGTAGATAGATCACGGCGTGTAGTTCTCATCGTAGGAAATTTTTTGTTTTCTATGTTGTGGACCCAACAGTGGTATCAGAGCCTGATCTATGCGTAGGTGCTTTGCACGGGTAGTACACATATGATTATATATGGGCGATGATGATCATGTTATTGCATCTTCTATGTATTTTGGATATTGGTGGCATAGTGGGATGAAGCGGCCTGGGCCAACCTTACATGTCATCGTACATGAAACCGTTTCCACGACTGACATGCAACTTGTTTGCTTAAGTGGCTGGCTAGTGTCTATCTATCCTACTATAGTCAATATCTGATTTACAATGAGTTGCTAATAACTTGGTTATCCTCGTTGTGGTTCATGTTCGTAGGTAAGAATGGTTTTATATCCGAAAGCCCTAAGCCACGTAAAACTTGCAATTGATAAATTAGAGGCGTCTAGTTTAGATCGTTGTTGGGCTAGTGTCTTGATATGGTATTGTTGTAAGTAGATGTATGATAGATACTCTTACAACACACTCAACGTGTAAGTTCCATAGACCTTGGCCTTACACACAAAGGAATGATAGAGATCATACCATGATGCAAATGATAGAGATCAAATGCATGGACCATATCATCTCACTTTACACATTAGATGTTACCATCTTATACTGCTAGTTTGGCGCTTTCTGTAGCATTGTAAGATGATCCCTCATTTGGATATCAGGATAAAAATGTGTTCTTCCTTAAGTATGCACCATTTTGTGGATCGTGTTTCGAGACATCACGTGATGATCGGGTGTACTCGACTCTACGCTTTCATACAAACGGGTATAAGACAGTTTTACACATGTGAGTACTAAGGTTCTTACTTGGCGAGCCTAGCATGTACAGACATGGCCTCGGAACACGGACCGAAAGGTTAAGTATGAGTCATATAGTTGATATGATGCCCATATAGATGCTTGCCTTTCAAGCTACATCAACTCACGTGATGATCGGACTTGGTGTAGTGGATTTGGTTCATGTAATCACCAAAAAGGCACGAGGGATGTCGTTTTTTGAGTGGGAGTTCATTTCTAATTTGGATTAGTCGAACTAAATTTGTCATAAACTAAATTGAAGTGAATTTGCATAATTTGTTGTAGTCATTGGCGTCTGTTCACTACCTTATGCTTAGTTTTAATCGAGATAATTGAAACTCCGTCCATAGGCCAAAGAGGAATGGATGACTAACTTATTGGATATTATGCATGTTAATGTATATAGTCCATTATGTGCAGCCATATGCGATGGATCCTTTTGCTTCATATGCTTTCTCCAGAAATTTATGTGAATATATCTGTATATTTACTTAATAAGGAAGAAGTATGAAACATTTGAAAATTGTTCAAAGACTTTCAAGATGAAGTGAAAAATCATTGTAACAAGAAAATAATAGAGTTTATGATTTGATCATAAAGGAAGATATTTGAGTTATAGGTTTAGCAAAACACCTACGATTTGAGGAATTGTTCCATGATTTGTGTTTCCCGATAAACCATAGGAGTATGGCATATTCGAGAGATGAAATCAAACCATGTTTGACATGGTAAGATCAAAGGTGTCATTTATAAAACTGCCATTATGTTTTAAGGATAGAAGCTTTAGAGACTACCGCTTTTACACTAAAAAGAGCACGATCGTGATCCGTTGAAATGACACCATATATGTTATGGTTTGGGATAAAAACCCGAATTGTCTTTTCTTAAATTTTGGTATGCTAAGCATAAGTAAAATGTTTACAACCAAAGTCGGATAAGCACGTCTTTGTAGGTTATCCCATAAAATTTGTTGGGAATTTCTCCATAACACCGAGGACAAAAGAGTTTGTTACTTGGAACGTCAAGTTTCTTGAGAAGGAATTTTCGCGAAAAGTTAAGTGGGAGGACAATAGAACTTTGGTAAGGTTACTAAACCTTAGCTATATGTGCTGAGTAGCACAGCGCCGGAAAGTGTCCCTATGGCGGCCACAATGCTCATAGCTCACATGATTACAAAGGTTGTGATCTCAGAGATTAGAGTTCATATTGAACCAAGTGTGATTTGATAAGCAAGTCGCTATTGTTTTGACAATGATGAACCGACTACATGCAAAGAAGCGATGATGGGCCCTGACTCCATAAAATGACTAGAATTCATAGAACCAGTGATAGTATCCATACACGAGAAATCAAGTTTCTGAACTTGGAAGACCCTCCGGAAACACGTGAAGCCTATCGGCCGTGTTTGGATCTATAAAGAAATAAGACATGGATGTTTAACATCTATGAAATAGTCGACATGTCGGAAAGAAGTTTACGACAATGTTCAAGGAGTTGACTATGACAAGATTTGATCTTTCATAGCGATAGTTAGTCTTGACGGATTAATGTAGCAACCACTACATATAATTTGATGTATGATAGTTGAACAAACAAAACAATGGTCTTCTTATAGAATGGTTACCTAGGACGTGTACAATACACTGTCTGAAGGGTTTTGTCAATTCAAAGGTTGCTAAAAGGACATGCAAACTTCAATAGTTGAAGTAAGCATAGCAAAGTTGGAATCTTCACCATGATGAAATTGTTAAAAGAGTTTAAATTCATCGGAGATGATGAAGATGCTTGCATTTGCAAGAAATTAAGTGGGAGCGCTGAGACATATTTCTAATACATTATGTAGAGTACATATTGTTGATTGGAAATGATGTATCTTGTATTGACACAAGTTAAGAATTTCATTAAAATAAGATTTCGATGAAAGACTTGGGCAAACCCAGAATATTTGGCATCAATATCTATATGGATAAATTAAGGCACTAATATGGTTGTGTCAGACATACATATATGAGATATTGAAAGGGTTCAATATGGAAACAACAAGAAAGGTTCTTGCTGCATGGAAAGAATTGTATCAAGATTCAAGTGTTTCAACACTTGGTGAGTAAAATCACATGAAGATTTTGATCGATTATACCATGATATGTATATATCCAAAATGTCCTATGCTCTAAATGTTATGAGCACATACCAGAATGATTCATAAGATGATCATGGGATGATAGTAAAGATATTCTTATGAGCTCTGGAAGAACTAAGTGTATATCATGTATAAATGACAAATAGTTAAAGGTAGTTCATTGTAAAGTGTCACATTGATACTATTTTTGTCACAAGATACAAATTAAATTTATCTCAATTTGGACTATGGGTGGCACAATGTAATGGAAAGGATGTTCCATGATGGATTTGGATGAGTTCCAAAGTTGAGACATTGTGACAAATACTACAACAAAAGGCTAAGTATATAACTGCTATAGTAGCAGCAAAGGAGGGCATTTGTGTTAAGTAGTTTGTTATCAAACTAGGTGTGGTTCAAAGTGGGCTAATACTATGAAGATATATTGTGTGACAATAATATCAACATATTTTAACCCAAACAAACTAAATGTCTCACCAAAGGACCAAATTTATACAATGCCATCTCATTTGAGAATGAGTGATGCGTAGAGACGCAAAGACATGCAAATACACACGGACCTGAAACTGTCAGATCCGAAGATTATGCTAACCACTAGCAATCGTGTATATGCAACACTAGAAAGCCATAGGTGTTCAATACGCAGAGTTTTTCAAACAAGATTATTGACTCTAGTGCAAGTGGGAGACTAAAGGGAATATGCCCGAGAGGCAATAATAAAGTGGTTATTATCTTATTCCATGTTTATGATAAATGTATATTTTGCATTCTATAATTGTATTGATCGGAAACTTCAATACATGTGTGTTTAATAAACAAAAAGGGTTCCTAGTTATGCCTCTGTATAGACTAGCTTGTTGATTAACAAGATGCAAGATGATCAAGGTTTCCTGATCATGGACATTGGATGTTGTTAATAACAAGGTCACAACATTTGTGAAATGATGTGATGAACATTCATCCGAAGTATAGCATTACGATCAAGTCATTATGTTTACATTGCTATAACAACATACGACGTAATCTTTATCCTTAGACCATGAGATCATGTTAATTGCTTATACCGGAAGAGTATCTTGATAACATCAAACGTCACACCGTAACTAGGTGACTATAAAGATGGGTTCAATACTACGAAGGTGTTATGTTGAGGATCTTGGATCAAGATTGGAATTTGTCAATCCCGATGACGGATAGATATACTCTAGGCCCTCTCGGTGATATCACATTAAGGTAACTTGCAAGCAAGTGATATGATCACTAGAATGTTATATCACGGGAACGAGAAAAGAGTGCATGTCGGTAACAAGATCAAACTAGGTATTTGGATACCGATGATCGAATCTCGGACATGTATTATATCAAGAGACAAAGGGATTAAATTACAAACATTAAAGGTTCTCACGATCATAGAAGTCATCGTTGAATATGCAGGAGTCAGTATGGACCTCCAGGCCCCGCTTCTGATTATTGATCTGAGAGGAGTCTCAATCATGTCTGCATCATTCGTGAACCGTAGGGTGACACACTTAAGAGTTACCGGACACCATTTTGGAGCACATATGTTCTAGACGAAAGAATTGCAAAGCATAGGAATTGTTTCGATAGAAACTGGAAATTGTTTTGGGTGAAATTGCAGAAAGTGGTTCTGCATGTGATATTGAAATATTACAAGGGGTTATATGTGAATGTTTGTTAATTAAAGTAATTAACAAAATTCTGAATAAATTTAATAAAAGAGTTTTATTAAATGAGAGGGCATTAAACTTGGAGAATTTTAATGCATTTAAAGTAGGGACTTTAAAGGGGAATGTGAAGAGGCATTTTAATGTGGAGGGGTTACCACCACATGAATGGGGGAGGTGAGGAGTCACCACCCCCCCATGCGCCGGCCATGGAGAGGAGGGCCACCCCCCCTCCTCCTATAAAAGGCCCCCCTCTTCCTCCTTCTTCCTCACACCTCCTTGTGAAAGATCTCTCTCCTCCTCTAGAATTATTTCCCCATGGTCTCGGATTAGCGAGATACATGTTCCCGGTGGCATTTCGTCTGGAAGGAGTTGTTGCTTTTGCTTGATCGCTGGAGCGAGGAGGTGGAGGTTGTCCGGTGGCTTGAACGTGTGTACGAGTGCGGATGCGTTGCTGAGTTGCGGCGCTGGGACTTCCTCACGATCTTGAGATCGGCAAGTGTACGACTACATCAACCACGAGTTCCTACTCGTTAACAAAACTTGTTGTCTTCGAGGGTAAGTTCTCATTGGATGTATGTCCACCCATTGCTCTATACCTAGTAGATAGATCTTGGCGTGTAGTTCTCATCGTAGGAATTTTTTGTTTTTTATGCTACGAACCCAACAGTTTTGTGTGGAGGGTGGACGTCGGTGCGGTGTGTATGTGTTTGCATGATTATGTTTGTGAAACCTTCTTATTGCGAGAGGGATGATCTGTTTGCATGGATATTGTGCATGAATGTTTGCAGGTGACGAAGAAGAAAGCATGTTGCTTGCTCTGGTGGTGCATGGATGTTTGCCGAAATGTCGATTAATTTTTGTTTCGGCAAATTTTTGCACTATCCATATGTACCAGTTTTAGGAGAGGTCATGCCGAATTTTTTTGGCATCCATGCATGCATGTGTGTGTGTGCATGATGGTGCTGTGGTTCTAAGATACTCTCTCTTTTTGCTCTATACCACGCAGGAAACCATGGTTAGACACATGAGCGAAGGTCGAGCAGCTAGATACAAGAAACGCGTGGTGGCCGATATGATTCTGAATAAGAGGACCTACATAAGATGTCCGTGAACATGCAATCTCGGGAGCTTGGTTGACCCTGATTCCGGAGGCCTGGAGAATCACCTGCGCACGCGTGGTTTCATGCGCGGCTATGATTCTGAAGATGACGAGGACATCAACGATCCTGAAGACGAGGGCGGGCATGATGATCATCACGAAGGAGATGCCGGTGGCGGACATGATCATGATCATGAAGGAGATGTCGGCAGCGGCAGACATGATGATCAACATGAAGGAGATGATGGCAGTGACGGACATGATGATCATCACGAAGGAGGTGCTGGTAGAGAAGACACAGACACACAAACGACGCGGCTAACCTCGCCTTGCAGGACCCTCATGTTCAGGATCTGCATCTCAGGGAGACGAGCAACACCAAAGCTGCTGCCAGGGAGAAAGCCAAGCTAGTGCAGATGGAGATAGATGGGAAAACTCCATTGTATCCTAGGTGCCAGCCCGAGGATACCCGCTTGAACGTAACACTCAAGGCTCTGGAGATGAAGGCAGAAAGCAAATGGACCAACGTAAGCTTCAACAAAAACATGAGATTCTCGCAAGAACATCTTCCCAAGGGGAATACGTGTCCAACTAGTATCGAGGAGGCCAAGAAAAACGTATGTCCCCTAGACCTACCGTATGTTAAGTACCACACCTACATTAATGGCTATGCACTTTATCGGGACGAGAACAAGGATAGAACCACATGTCCGGTGTGTGGCCAAGGACGACACAAGAGAGGGAACAAGAAAGTTCCTTGGAAAGTGGTATGGTACTTTCCTATCACTCCCAGTCGGTAGCGGTATTTCGTGGACCCTAAGGAAGCAAAGCTCATGCAATGACACGAGGAAAGGAAGAAGCTGGCCGAAGATGATCCGCATAAGGGAAAGATCCTCACACACCGTTCGGACGCTAGCCAGTGGAACGCACTGGACATTGACTTTCCAGACTTCGGGGTGATCCAAGGAACGTTAGGCTTGGTATGAGCACCGACGGACTCAATCCGTTTGGCAACCAGAGTATCACACATAGCACCTGACCCGTGTTTGTATGGCCGTACAACCTCCCTTCCTGGCTGTGCACCAAGCAGAGATACGTACACATGTGCATTCTGATTTAGGGGCTGAAACAACCAGGTATCAACGTGCATCTGTATCTCGGGCTGCTGAAAGAAGAGTTAGCCACGCTGTGCGAGACCCCAGCCCATACGTGGGATGCACATTGCTCAATACGGTGTAGGACTATCTAGGTTACGCATACGTGTCTTCCCAGGTGAACCACGGACACAAAGCATGTGTCAAGTGCATGGATAAGACCCCGCATCTCCAGCTACCAAGGGATCCCGGGTCATCGAAGACCGTGTTCCAACGGACTCGAATGTGGCTTCCAAAAGATCACACGTGGAGAAAGCGTAGAGATTTGTTCCATGGCAAAGTAGAGCTCTAAAAAGACCCACGTCTGAGGAGCGGAGAAGTGATCCAAGATATGTTGGACAACTGGGAAGAGTGCCTTTTGCCGGGAAAGAAGCGTCTGAGGACGAAACCACTGCATGGTGTTCGGAAAGCTAGGCCTGTTTTTTGGGACGTGCCATACTGGAAAACCTCCACACGCCCCATAGCCTTGATGTCATGCACATCACGAAGAACGTGTGTGAGAGTCTGCTTGCCACTATCATTAACATGCCGGATAGGACCAAAGATGGGTTGAAAGCAAGGAACGACCTGATGGAACTTGGCATCAAGGAAGAACTTCATGAGACGCCGCCGCCCGATGATAATGATGATGAGATGGTGCCTGAAGATACTCAAGGTCACCACAAAAGGGTTAAGAGGGGAATTGCAGTGTTTCCGGCTGCCTGATTCACTCTAAGTGAGTACGAGCTTGAGTAGTTTTTCAACTGCCTCCTAGGAGTCAAAGTTTCTTACGGTTACGCAGGGAACATAGGCAGATATCTGTACAAAGCAAAGAGGAGGTTCAGCGGGATGAAGTCTCACGACTGTCACGTGCTAATGACGCAGATACTTCCCGTTGCGATCCGAGGGATAATGGACGAGCACGTCCGTGAGACGTTCTTTGGCCTCTACAACTTCTTCGACGTCATCTTGAGCGGGACGATGAGCGATGCGGCTGCATCGACACGCTGCGCGCTGTGCCGCGGCCATGAGACAGGAAGGGACGCGGGCGGCTATCGTGTAGGCACGTACGTTGTGGTGTACGTGGGTGGCACGGCGAAGCTGCTGCATAGCTGTTTGCGGTTGGCGGCAGGGAGTGGAGTGTGGCGTGGGGTGGTCTAGGATTAGGGTTAGACTAGGGTTTGGTTAGCGGGGTAGTAGGCTGGCTGGCTGGGGTTTTGGACCTTGCCGGCTGCCTCCCCTAATAAAAATGTTTTGTTTTATTTTTATTTTATAAAACCTTTCGCAAACAGTTTTTAGACAAAACAAAATATCTGGAAGAGGCCAGGGTTTTCATTTGAAATAGAAAGAGGCTTATTTAGAAAACAAAGGTATGCTTTTAGAAAATAGTTTTAGACAAACAAATGCATGATGACATGACGATGCTCAAATGCATTGTGGCATGATGACATGAGCATACGGTCATGATGATGCACCAAAATAAAAATAACACGCGATTTTCTAATAGCGGTTTTACCGAGGTGCTACACCGAGGCTAATCGACAAGAAAGTGCAAGAGAATATCCGTGAGATGCTTCCCAATGAGCTGTGGGAGGGGATCGCTGCTTGGAATGCGGCACAAGTCGATGGAGGATGAAATGTTCAAGGTCCGGCTGGCTCGGGTGTTGTCTGGGTGTGATGACATGGACCCTCCCAGCCAACCTCGAGGCGTTGATGATCATAAGAACCTCCAAGATTGCTGTGGCTGGGTCTTGACATGGCCAAAGATCCAGATTCGGCTTGTGAAGGAACAACAAGTAACTCAGCGGCCACATGTGCCCTTGTCGCAGCGGCCACAACAACCAGTCACCGCCACCACCTCTCGTCACCAGCAATTTTTGGTCGCTGATGCACCGTTGCCTCCACATGGCAAGGCCTCCACTGCGCCACCGCCTCCACATGGCAAGGCTGTCGCCGCACTGCCGCCTCCACATGGCAAGGCCGTCGTTGCACCGCCACCGCCCAAGGATGCACCTGGGGACAACATTAACGATGATGATGATGATGACAACCCAAATAAGTGGATCAACACTGGCGTCACAGACTATTTTTTCATGCCAAACATGGACGAGCCCTACCGCATTGCTGACGACCCAAATGCTAGTACCAGAACATGCACGCGTCTAGACTTCCATGGTACCCTAGAGGATACGCATCCGGATGCTGGTGCCGCTGGTCCTTATAAAGGCACCCAGGGAATCATTTACAGCCCCACCACACTCCATAAAGGCGGCGAATGAGAAAATGGCTGCTAATGTCGAGACAAAGAAGCATCGCAAGAGAACCAAGAAGAATAAGCAGTCTTTGAGCCAGCCGGGTCCGAAGAGGCCCCAGGCTCAGGACGACGCGTTAACACAGCCCCTGAGGGCACCTTGACAAGGGTTCACATAGTTGTTCAACCGATTCTGAGTGAGGAGCTGGTCAAAAAAGCTAGTGGAGCGATGGCTAACCTGCAGCATGGTATTCTATATCTAGAAGAGTGCCTTCTTAAAGAAGCAAATCCATCGTACCCTGTTTTCACGGTCAATGTTCCAACGAGCATGGGCTTCATTGATAATGCCCCCGCGGATATCTTCTTCATATCGTATGAGGACATCTTCAAGCTTTTCCATGGCAAGAAGATGAACTATAACTTGGTCCGCCTATACGTGCTCCGTCAGGCGATGAAGTTCAATAGAGAGAAGACCCCTGGCGTCGCGATAGTGGACCCCTACTTCATGCATCATAGCAAGTTGGTGGATTCGGTGACCTGGGCCAGCGCAAGAAACTACCTCCAAAATTTCATGGTGGATAACAAGAGTGGAAAAGAGCTTATTTTGCCTTTCTTTCCTGAGTAAGTGCACACACTCGCTCGTCGTCGTAACTTGTCCTTTCTTAGTTTCCAGTTGCTCTTTTTCCAACATTGTTTCGTTTCAATTGTTTTGCACCGAGACAAATATTGCAAACTGATCCTCATTCACCCGAGTTATTCGCTAGCCACGTACTTGGACTTGGGGAGCGAGCAAAAGAAGAAAGACTACACCAAAATAAGGAGTCTTCTAGATGATGCTCTCGAGGTATACGCCAAAAATGGAGGCGAATTCAAGAAGGGGCGGAAAATTTCAGGGATGGCAGACACATGTTCAAACACGTAATGAAGTTCGCCTGCATCAAGCAGCCAGATAATAGTGTCAAGGAGGCCTACTACGCCCTCCATCACCTGCGGGCGATCGTCCGGGATGCACGCATCATTACGTTGCCATCTAGTCTCCGAGCATGGTTCGAAGCTGAGGCAAGAATGGATGATGATGAACTTAAGGACGACTTCTTACGCATCCAGACTCAGATTGCGACCATCGTGCAAGAAGATGTCATCACAAGGGGGGGCTTATCCTGCAAAAGAGCGTTCAGTAAGCGCGAGATCGAAGCACGACTCGTGGCGCAGGGTTACTGTAGGACATGGACAACGAAAGACGGCTTCAAACCATTCCCGGCGCCGTGTAAAACAAAGTCTTCATGATGTAGTGTTCCTAGCTAGCTAACGCTCAGGCGGTTTGTGTATCTCGTGTGTGTGTGTGTCATAAACTTTAACTTGCCTTAGCTCGAAACGGTCGTTGTTGGACTTCGTTTACTTATTACCATATGTATGAAACTTAATAGCTTGCCTTAGATCGAACCTTCTTTTTTGTGGAGATGCATGTGATGAACCTTCTAATTCTTTATATTGCATGATATAGTACTTATATGCCTTGTGTATAGAGATTCTGTGCTATGTGGTGTTCAGAGGGAGGATCCCAGGAGTCCACGACGAGTGGGAGGATTGTCACAAGCAAGTGAACAAGTTAAGTGGCAACAGATACAAAGGATACCCGACGAGAGAGCAGGCGGAAGCTAAGTGGAGGAACCACCTCCTTTGAGAGCAGAGAGACAGGAACCAGATGAAGACCTTAATGATCGTGCTCCCCGTCTTGCTCATCACCGCCATTGCAGTTGTACTCTACTCGGTCCTTTAGTAGTTTAGAACATGGCTAATGATGATGATCAACTTGTTGTAATGTGTAATGTATGAGAAGATGTGAGATCAACTTGTTCTAGACTTGTATAATATTCGGGCACTTGTCACTATGTCAGGTTCTAATTGATGTGATGATGTATAATTCTATTTGTATTATTATCTCTGTTCTTATACTGTTGTCTATTTGTATAAATACCTGTATATGTACCTGTATAAATACATGAGAGCCATGTATTATGTATACCTGTAAGAAACATCAGTGTCGCATCTTTTCTTCAGCCAGTGGCACATCTAGTATCAGTGTCGCATTATGTAGAAATGATCCACTAGTAAAATATCAACGGAGCATATTGAAGATGCGCCACTGGTTGTCTCATTATCAATGGCGCATATCTGATATGCACCATTGATACTTAATTATCAGTGGTGCACCAGTAGTGGCGCATTCCATATGCGCCACTAATAGCAAAAAATATGCTCCACTGATAAGAAATTCTCCACTAGTGATGAAATGACTCAGGTGGATCCATGTGGTTTAGGAAAAGAACACACATGCAATGACTCTGCTGGATCCATGTGGTTTAGGAAAGGAACACACATCCAATGACTCTAGTGGTGGTTTAGGAAATGAAGACACATGCAATGACTCTGGTGATGGTTAGCAAAATAACACACATGAAATGACTCTGGTGGATCCATGTGGTTAAGGAAAACAACACAGATGCAATGGCTCTAGTGATGGTTTAGGATATGAAGTCTCATGCAATGACTCTAGATGTGGCTTAGGAAAAGAACACGCATGCAATGACTCTGGTGGATCCATGTGGTTTAGGAAAATTACACACATGCAATGACTCTAGTAGTAGTTTACGAAGGAACACACATGCAATGACCCTGGTGGATCCATGTGGTTTAGGAAAGGAACACACATGTAATGACTCTGGTGGATCCATGTGGTTTAGGAAAAGAACACACATATAATGACTCTAGTGGTTGTTTAGGAGAAGAACTAAACATGCAATGACTCTAGTGGTGGTTTTAGGAAAAGAACACACATGTAATGATCCTAGTGGTGGTTTAGGAAAAGAACACACATGCAATGACACTAGTGGATCCATGTGGATTAGGAAAAACACACATGTAATGACTCCGTGGTGGTTTAGGAAAGGAAGACACATGCAATTACTCCGGATGTGGTTTAGGAAAGGAACAAACATGCAATGACTCTAGTGGATCCATGTGGTTTAGGAAAACAACACACATGCAATGACTCTGGTGGTGGTTTAGGAAAGGAACACACATGCAATGACTCTGGTGGATCCATGTGGTTTAGGAAAATAACACACATGCAATGACACTGGTGGATCCATGTGGGTTAGGAAAGGAACACACATGTAGTGACTCTAGAGATGGTTTAGGAAAATAAGACACATGCAATGACTCTATAGGTGGTTTAGGAAAAGAACACACAGAAAATGACTCTTGTGGATCCATGTGCTTTAGGAAAAGAATACACATATAATGAAACTAGTGGTGGTTCAAGAAAAGAACACACATGCAATGACACTGGTGGATCCATGTGGTTTAGGAAAAGAACATACATGCAATGACTCTAGTGGATCAACGTGGTTTAGGAAAGGAACACACATGCAATGACTCTGGTGGATCCATGAGGTTTAGGAAAGGAACACACATGCAATAACACTGGTGTATCCATGTGGTTTAGGAAAGGAACACACATTCAATGACTCTGATGGTGGATTAGGAATGGAAGACACATGCAATGACTCTAGTGGACCCATGTGGTTTAGAAAAGGAACGCACATGCAATGACTCTGGAGGATCACTCTAGTTTAGGAAAGGAACACACATGCAATGACTATATTGGATCAATGTGGTTTAGGAAAGGAACACACATGCAACGACTCTAGTGGATCCATGTGGTTTAGGAAAGGAACAAACATGCAATGACTCTGGTGGATCCATGTGGTTTAGGAAAGGAACACACATGCAATGACTAGTGGATCATTGTGGTTTAGGAAAGGAACACACATGAAATGACTCTAGTGGATCCATGTGGTTTAGGAAAAGAACACACATGCTATAACTTTGGTGGATCCATGTGGTTTAGGAAAGGAACACACATGCAATGACTCTGGTGGTGGTTTAGGAAAAGAAGACACATGCTATGACTCTAGTGCTGGTATAGGAAAAGAACACACAGGCAATGACTCTAGAGGTCGTTTAGGAAAAGAACACACACAAAATGACTCTAGTGGATCTATGTGGTTTAGGAAAAGAATACACATATAATTACTCTAGTGGTGGTTTAGGAAAAGAACACACATGCAATGCCACTGGTGGATCCATGTGGTTTAGGAAAAGAATACACTTGCATTCACTCTAGTGGATCAATGTGGTTTAGGAAAGGAACACACATGCAATGACACTGGTGTATCCATGTGGTTTAGGAAAGGAACACACATGCAATAGGTCTGATGGTGGTCTAGGAAAGGAAGACACATGCAATGACTCTAGTGGATCCATGTGGTTTAGATAAGGAACACACATGCAATGACTCTAGAGGATCATTGTTGTTTAGGAAAGGAACACACATGTAATGACTCTATTGGATCAATCTGGTTTAGGAAAGGAACAGACATGCAATGACTCTAGTGGATCCATGTGGTTTAGGAAAGGAACAAACATGCAATGACTCTTGTGGTGGTTTAGGAAAAGAAGACACATGCAATGACTCTGGTGCTGGTATAGGAAAAGAACACACATGCAATGACTCTAGGGGTTGTTTAGGAAAAGAACGCACACAAAATGACTCTGGTGGATCTATGTGGTTTAGGAAAAGAATACACATATAATGACTCTTGTGGTGGTTTAGGAAAAGAACACACGTACAATGACACTGGTGGATCCTTGTGGTTTAGGAAAAGAACACACATGCAATGACTCTAGTGGATCAATGTGGTTTAGGAAAGGAACACACGTGCAATGATTCTTTTGAATCCATGAGGTTTAGGAAAGGAACACACATGGAATGACACTGGTGTATCCATGTGGTTTAGGAAAGGATCACACATGCAATGACACTGGTGTATCCATGTGGTTTAGGAAAGGAACACACATGCAATGACTCTGATGGTGGTCTAGGAAAGGAAGACACATGCAATGACTCTAATGATGGTTTAGGAAGTGAATACACATGCAATGACTCTGGATGTGGTTTAGGAAAAGAACACACATGCAATGACTATAGTGGATCCATGTGGTTTAGGAAAAGAACACACATGCAATGACTCTACTGGTGGTTTAGGAAAGGAACACACGTGCAATGACTCTAGTGGTGGGTTAGGAAATGAAGACACATGCAATGACTCTGGTGATGGTTTAGCAGAAGAACACACATGAAATGACTCTGGTGGATCCATGTGGTTTAGGAAAAGAACAAAACATGCAATGACTCTAGTGATGGTTTAGGAAATGAAGTCACATACAATGACTCTAGATGTGGTTTAGGAAAAGAACACACATGCGATGACTCTGGTAGATCCATGTGGTTTAGGAAAATAATACACATGCAATGTCTCAAGTGGTAGTTTACGAAAGGAACACACATGCAATGACCCTGGTGGATCGATGTGGTTTAGGAAAGTAACACACATGTAATGACTCTGGTGGACCCATGTGGTTTAGGAAATCAACACACATGCAATGACTCCGGTGGATCCATGTGGTTTAGGAAAGGAATACACATGTAATGACTCTAGTGGATCCATGTGGTTTAGGAAAAGAACAAAACATGTAATGACTCTAGTGGTGGTTTAGGAAAAGAACACACATGAAATGACTCTGGTGGAGCTATGTGGTTCAGAAAAAGAACACACACGTAATGATTATAGTGGTGGTTTAGGAAAAGAACACACATGCAATGACACTAGTGGAACCATGTGGTTTAGGAAAAATTACACATGCAATGACTCCGGATGTGGTTTAGGAAAGGAACAAACTAGAAGTGACTCTAGTGGATCCATGTGGTTTAGGAATACAACACACATGCAATGACTCTGGTGGTGGTTGAGGAAAGGAACACACATGCAATAACTCTGGTGGATCCAAGTGGTTTAGGAAAATAACACACATGCAATGACACTGGTGGATCCAGGTAGTTTAGGAAAGGAACACACATGCAAATTCTCTAGTGGTGGTTTAGGAAAAGAAGACACATGCAATGACTCTGGAGGTGGTTTAGGAAAAGAACACACACAAAATGACTCTATTGGATCCATGTGGTTTAGGAAAAGAACACACATATACTGACACTAGTGGTGGTTCAGGAAAAGAACACACATGCAATAATACTGGTGGATCCATGTGGTTTAGGAAAAGAATGCACATGCAATGACTCTAGTGGATCAATGTGGTTTAGGATAGGAACACACATGCAATGACTCTAGTGGATCATTGTGGTTTAGGCAAGGAACACACATGAAATGACTCTGGTGGATCCATGTGGTTTTGGAAAAGAACACACATGCAATGACTCTAATGGTGCTTTAGGAAAGAAAGTTACATGCATTGACTCTGGTGGATCCATGTGGTTTAGAAAAGGAACACACATGCAATGACTCTGGAGGATCATTGTGGTTTAGGAAAGGAACACACATGCAATGACTCTAGTTGTGGTTTAGGAAAAGAAGACACATGCAATGACTCTGGTGGTGTTATAGGAAAAGAACACACATGAAATGACTCTAGTGGATCCATGGTGTTAAGGAAAAGAACACACATGCAATGACTCTAGTGATGGTTTAGGAAGTGAAGACACATGAAATGATTCTCGATGTGGTTTAGGACAATAACACACATGCAATGACTATGGTGGATCCATGTGGTTTGGAAAAAGAACACAGGTGCAGTGACTCTAGTGGTGGTTTAGGAACGGAACACACGTGTAATGACTCTGGTGGATCCACGTGGTTTAGGAAAGGAACACACATGCAATGACTCTGGTGGATCCAAGTGGTTTAGGAAAGGAACACAGATGGAATGACTATGGTGGATCCATGCGGTTTAGGAAAGGAACACACATGCAATGACTCTAGTGGATCCATGTGGTTTAGGAAAGGAACACATGTGAATGACTCTGGTGGTGGTTTAGGAAAAGAACACACATGAAATGACTCTTGTGGATCCATGTGGTTTAGGAAAAGAACACACATGCAATGACTCTGGTGGATCCATGTGGTTTAGGAAAGGAACACACATGCAATGACTCTAGTGGTGGTTCAGGAAAAGAACACACATGCAATGACTCTAGTGATGGTTTAGCAAAACAACACACATGAAATGACTCTGCTGGATCCATGTGGTTAACGAAAATAACACACATGCAATGGCTCTAGTGATGGTTTAGGAAATAATGTCACATGCAATGACTCTGGATGTGGTTTAGGAAAATAACACACGTGCAA
>CAJUXJ010002274.1:0-37082 GCA_910589775.1 Avena eriantha
TTCACCCACAAGAATAGCATAAGCTACGGGTAGAAGCCAATTATGTGCGTCCAAAGCACAAGAAGAAGCAACATGTCCCCTAAACTTCCCTGTTAAAGAAGTTGTGCCTATTGCCAAGTATGGCCTGCAGTCGTCTAGGAACCCCTTCCAGCATGCCTTCGGGCAGACAAAACATCTCCTGAAGCATATCTTATCTGCCTTCTTATACCTGACCCCCCTCGAGACCTTTTCTCTTCCTTTCACAACCTCATAATCGATGTCAACAACACTACCAGGTGATGTTTTCTCTACCTGAGCTTTGAAACTATACAACATATGAAAACTGTCATTCCACTTGCCTTGAATGAAGTCTAGAGCCATCTCCTTCCCATCAAAGACTCTGTGGTAAGGAATCAGAATGTTAAACTTTTTGCTAATCTTTGCTCTGAGTTCAGCAGGTCCAATGTTATGATCCTGCCTCACCCAGTCAAGTACAGTAGCAGCAATCCACTTGGTAGTCACCGGTCTAATTTTCTCACTTAAAGAAGTATTAGGGAAGTTGTGTTTCTTCGTGTTTACTTTGATTTGCATTCGATAAGAATCCAAATAATTAAGAGCTAGTTATCAGCAGAATAAATATGAGAAAGACTGAAACTAAATGTAGCTATTGCAACCTGAAATTGGTGTCCACCCTGCATTGGATATGCATGTAATCTCCATTTACACACATTACTTTCCCTACAGTGCACCCTAAATATCTTTTGATCGTTCTTTTCAATGATAAATTCGAACCCAACTCTGATTGCATAGGTTGCAACTGCATATCTGCAGTCCTCCACATTATCAAAGACAGTCCCCTAATCAATTGTAGGATTGTCCCTGTCAAATTGTATCACTGGTATGTCCTTGTCTTTGTCGTCGTATCTATATCCCATTTCCACATCTTCACATTCCTCTTCCTCATCAATCCCATAGTCAGGCTCAAAGTTCGAATAAACCAAATATTCCCTTCTCTCCATCCTATCAGGGTCAGCAGGCATGTCTGGATATGCTTTCTCATCATCATTCGCACCGCCACACGTTTCAGTGCCTTCATGCTCGCTTGACAAAGCAGCATGCTCAAGGACAAGCTGTACAAATGTCCTGCGGTTACCAACACATATCCTTGCCATCACCACGGGACTAGAAACGCTATTTGGGGTATGCAGAAAAGGAATCAAAGTTCTTGCCCTTCAATGTGGATGCACGGCACCTTCTCCAAGCTCCATACCTCCAAAGCTCTGCAACCCGCTTCCTCTCCCCCTGTTTCGTTGTCCTCTGTGCTCTCCAGACTTGAAGGAGATTCCATGCTCTCAAGCCGCGCAGGACCCATCTCCGTGTTCTCAAGCCTCGCATGACCCATCTCTGAGGGGGATCTGGATCATCAGCGTCGTTGGGCCCCAAACCCAATGGCCGACTCTCGTTTTTCGTTTCTAGACGTGCCTAGGCGATGGACAGCGGCAAGGAGACAGGGCAGGGAGGGGTGGGGAGGGGACGTGAGGGGATGGAAGGGAGGGGACGGTGGGAGGACGACGACCCAAGGGAACAACGAGAGCGGTGCACGACTGAGAGGAGTGGCGGCGGCAGGAGCAGAGGAGCGGAGCAGAGCGGAGCTGGTTGTGACAAAGCATGGAAAATTGCACAATAATGTGTTGGGGGCGGCACCAGCCCTCGAACCTGGGACGCGCGCCATCGGAGGTGGAGGAGGCGGGCCCGCCAGTCAGAAAACATGCCACCTGTCAGCGCACTATGCATGGTAGCACTTCATGGAATATTTTAGCAGGTCCCACATGTCAGTCAGTTTGATCAAAACTTGCATGCAGTGCATGGTTGGTTCACGCGATAGTTCCGAAAAAAGCCCATTGATCCAAACTTGAAGTGGCAGTTCCGCTTCTTCTCCCTCGTCTCCTTGAAGTGGCAGTTCCGCTTCATCTCCCTTGTCTGTTCTCCTCTTCTTCTTCTCCTCGCAGTGGTAGTTCTTCTTTCTTCCTCGATCAAAACATTCCCGCACGTAAGCCACTGCTAGTAGCCGGATGAAGAGGTAATGGTCCGATCTCCTGGCCGACCCACTTCGGAAGATCGCCGACTACTTGCTAGAGAAATAGGAGTACGTTGACACCTATGCTGCTTGTCTAGAAGTCTACACCGATTGGCGCCACACTTTAAAGGTGCCTGAATTCCATCTCAACAACTGGATGATCATAGATCACACACTTCCAGACGTTGGCGACTTCACCTTCCTCAACCTCCCCACTGGTCGTTGCTTCAGGACAAATCTAATGGACGTCCATCGCAGGTTCACATTCACATCCGATATTTATTAGTATTTTCCATTGTAAACATCTTAGTGCTAACTGATGCCCTCATCTTCCAAAAGATTCTACTTCGTCGGTGTTTCTCGTGGCGTCATCGTGCTTGCTCAGAGGGTGGAGCCGTACGAGATTTGGCTTCTGAACCCAATCACTCATAAGTCTAACACAAGCATACATACCATCTGATCTTCTGCAATCTTTCGTCGTAACAAAGTCCCCGACGATGGAGTTCGTTTGCACGGATTATCTAGATCATATTGCCTAGGCCGATGAGAGCACCCCAACGGGGAAAATCAATGAATCACTTGGAGAAGGATTGTATTCGCCACCTCCTGATATGCTTCTGGTCTGCATGATGGCATTCCGAGGGGAAGCATATGCATTACTTGAGAATGGAGACATCTTGTCGACTAACCTCTAGTTAGAGCAGCGCGCGAGCACTGTCACGATGGCCAAAATAATTTTAGCCCCAGTCTTTGAACAGGTACGTGGAACCTACAAGTTTTACCTTGTGGAGTCAGATGGTGATCTACTTCTTATGTTGAACGGGGATTTCGCCAAAGGGCAACCGGTGTTGTACCGGGTGGGCACGGATAACCGCTCTCTCTAGGCCATCGGTGTCATTGGAAGTCGTGCCCTCTTCGTTGGTTACAATCAGTCTATCTCCATTGACACCAGGTTACACCCCACAGTCAAACCCGGTTGCATATACTACAGGAATTATATCATACTGTACGATCATGAGGTTCAATCCTGGGAAGAGGAACCAACAATGGTAATGTATGGCTTAAGTCTGGAACATACACCGAGGCCTTACCCTCTGGACGAGATACTGGCAGCACACTGTAGACGGAGAGAGTTCTCTGAACATGTGTTGCAGCATGCGGGAGCCGACGGCGACGAAATATATAGGGGAGAATGAATCCTATATTCATCCTAGGTTATTTGATAGCATTTTCAGGTCTATTTTTCGAAGTAGAAATTTGTACTATATTTATATTATTTTGATAAGCATTATGCGTATTACCGTTCAGACAAAATTGTAATGTATTTAATTTTAGTACTTTCAGAATTCAAAGTATTTATTTTTATTAGCTTCTTTCAGAATTCTCTGTGTTCGACATGGGCATCAGCTCAGCGCCGGAATTCAGGTTCCACATTGAAAATTGTACAATAATGTGTTGGTGGGCGGCACCAGCCCCCGAACCTGGGATGCGCGCCATCGAAGGTGGAGGAGGCGGGCCCGCCAGTCAAAAAACATGCCACGTCAGCATCCCCTGTTTCTGATGCCCTTTAAAAAAAGAAAACACGCCACGTCGTCATCCCCTGTTTCTGATGGTGTTGCTACAATCGACGGTACTTGGTGGCATATAAATAATATCGTATAAACATAAGGGCACAGTCATCAACATTTCTAAAATGAAACCCGGTCCTGTCTCCTACATGTCCTGGTACATTGCTCGATGAGGTGGATAGCCACAACCGATCTTTTTAATACGTTCGCACTATTATGCTGAGAAGGGAAATAAAGATTGAGCGGTTAATGCAACGAGTGTCGAATTATTACCCTCTAAGGAAAAGGGAGATGGTTATTTTCACGCGTGCCCGTAGTCCAAACCTACTGTCAGTCTTTCACTCCCCTTCTCCGACAAACCACAGTTCACCTTGCGCAGCTCCTCCGTTCCGCACCATCTAGGGTAACATGGCCCCGCCTAAGCAGCCGCCGCGATAGCTGCCGAAACTAGGGTATTTAGCCCCTCTAAGGCAAGCCTTGAAGCTCTACTTTAAGGTCGGTCTCCCATTGCCCTGCCAGGCGGATTATTTCCCCAAATGTGCCGAATCGGTCGTGGCAGCGACGGCGGCTTTGTCACTGCCAGATGCGGCAAGCAGGGCCAAGATAGCGATGTGGAGAAATCACGCGGCAGCATTACGGCATGCTTTAGGCAGTGGGAACAAGGTACGTATCAAATCGTTCACGAGAGTGTGCCGCCGAGGGTACACACCCTCGAACAGGGCAGCGCCAAGGTCTAGGAACTCTCGCGTCCATGCTTCGGTGCGGACTACCTTACCACAGTGGGGGAGGCTAGGAGTACGCTGTCTGCGGCAAAGACGCTATATCCTACGCACCGTCGGAGGCCATACCGTGGCGGTGACCAAGCGTCTACACTCAGCATGCTGGATTGTTCGACAGCCGGAGCCGGCGACGGGCATCAGCACAGCCCCGGAATTCAGGTTCGAGTTCACACGGACCTATGATCCCAAGAAGGAGATGCCAAATTTCAGTTTCGAAGATATCGTTGCAGCGGCGCGGATGGTCCAACTGAATCGGGACTAGCGCACGCAAATCGCTCTTGCATGAACGATGCAGATTTCTTGTAGTTCGACGGGAAGGCAATCAATCAGTTTGGGTTACATGATCAAAGAACTTATGTCCTCTCAAGGAAATTGGCCAGCCAACTTTTCTGGTGGAGATCTGTAGTTTCTTCAGTGTAGAATAGTTAAGTTCAAACTGAAGAATGGCTTTTGTAGATGAAATGCTAACGAATTGTTCTATAAACTAGTAGGAAGTTTAGCCCACTTTTGTGCAGGTATAAGACCCTTTTGTATGGAAGTACTACTGTTATAAGCAAATACTATCAAGTATCTATTTCCTTCAATTACTAGTCGTGGTTAAATCCAGTTAACTGGCATATTTTTATCCCAGACTACAGATTTTGCGTCTGCTGTAAACCATTTTTCCATTGTCTTGTGTTGCCTGTAAAATGGTCCTACAGTTCAGCGTGTTACAAATGTAGCTACCTTGTACTTGAAGAGGAGATGGACTATATTTTCCTGGCATCCACAGAATTGACATTGCTCATTGCCAGACCACCCTCTTTTCATGAGGTTGTCCTTGGTTATTCCCAGAAATTATAAAGAACGGTATTCAACTAATCGATTCACACTATTACACACACACACTACATCAAATTCATTACCCACACATACTACATCGATTCAAACTATTACACACACATACTACTTCAAACTATTACACACACGTACTACATCGATTCAAACTATTACACATTTTTAGTCGATGCAAACTTCCTACTACCCTCTCCATACTACAAATTCATTTGCCACACATACCATGGAATTCACTAGAGCTCTGTCTTCACTCGAGGGAAATCAGAACCACTAGCTCGTCCAAGTCTGGTTCCCCCATCAAAACTGTGTGCGCCGTCGCGAAACGGTGGAGGTCCTGTGCCATCGATCCTTCCAGGCCAACACTGCAGGCGACGAGGACGCTTTCTGGCAGCCTCTTCGGGGCCCTGAATTCCATGTACCGATTCCAGAACCTGCTCCAGGTGGATGATGACTGGTGCTTCTAGCAAAGTTGTCGCCCTGCCCTGCTTGGAATCTGCACCTCGTACATCTTAGGAACGGCGCCAGGATCTTTCAGCCACGCCTTTACCTTGATGACCCATATGTCGCTCAATGGCATGATTTCCACCAGCTCGCCGGCAAGGCTACTAACGACCTTCTTGAGGGCCTCTAGCTCCCAAGCATCCAATGGGAGGCCATCAAAGCCGAGTTTGGAGAAGAAACGAAGCTGCCCCAAGCGATCGTCCCACCCACAGGCGCGATGCCAACGCATGAAGCTCATTTTCTCCCCGTAGCACTCGAAAGAACGAGAAGAATGCAGAGCACGCTCGGTGTCTGAGTTGTGCTCGAACCGGACGAAAAAATCGAATGGCGGCGCGCATACCTCAATCTTGACCTCATTTCGTCTGATCCCAAAACGAGACCTGAAAGCCGACAACAAAGCTGCCGGCAACATGGCGGGATGGATGCCCAACACGGTGGCCATGAGAGCGTGGTCGTCGAACTGCTGTGCCAGGGCTACCATGCCTGGGGTGCGCGGCAGCACGCAACTTCCCGAGGCCGGTCGCCGGCCTGGATCGCCCGACGGGACGTGCTCCGCCGTGTGAGAAGGACTAGCCAAAGGCGAGATATTAGTCCGGGGACGCAAAGCTCCGATACGGCGGATGATGCGACGGCGATGACTATGAGCTTTGATTAGAGGCGTGGGAGGTTGACCGGACATGGCAAGTGCGAGCTCCGATCTGAGACGAGCAGCCGGAGCTGAGAAAATGTTATGGGCAGGAGAGCAGGGGAGAAGACCAGAGAAGAGCAAAGAAATAGATCTGGTCCACTCAGGGATCTGGTCCACGCAGGGGTAAGCTAGTCCACGACCGCAAAGGATAACGGGGAATACTGACATGGCGGGCCAAGTAGAGTTGACCTAACGGCGATATTTGAGTTCAACCGTTTTTCGTCTGGTTCAAACGACCGTTTGGCTGTTCGATTTGTATTCACCCCCATTTGGCCCTTCTGGACAATTGGCGATTCTACTACGGCCCCTCCACACAATTGATGACAACTCGGGTACCGCGGTGCACTCACCCGGGAAGTTTGGTACCGCAAACGAACATTCCCTTCACTTTCTGGCCTAATCTTGAGCCCGTCTATCTCACCACCTCCCTGCTCATGCATCCCCTGCATCTGACGAAGCTCCCAGATCTCCAGTAACCGGGTGTACGTCCTTCCACTTTATAAATTGTGGTTGTGCCATTTGCATGCAGCACAATCCATGTAGATTATGTTTAAACAAACCACCAATGTCAGAATACCACCATGATCAGACAAAAGGAAGTAATGCAGGGTTAAGATAGATTAACGGATGACCAATTTTTTTCCTCCTGGGACTCCGAGACCACTATTTCAGACTGCTAGGTCAACAAGTACAACTATTACAACTTAAAAAGGCATGGAGCTCAAGATAAATAGAACTAGTTATCACACATCTCCTTGATCTTCCTAATCTTAGCCCGATGCGCATCTTCCTGCGAGAGCAAGGATCGAATCATCTGCTCCTTCCTGTTAGCATCTTCCTTGCACAACTTCAATTGTTTCTCTGCATTTTTCCTCATGCACTTGCAATACTCGTAGTTGTGAAATGCAGGACTTTGACCTGGTGAAGTTCATTCCTTGCTTGAGTCAGTTCTTGCTCTGCATTAGCCTTCAGGGCCAACGCTGTGTCCCTCTCCTTCTCGACTTTGCTAACCTTATCTTGCACCCTACTGAGATCTCACTTAAGCTTGGTCGTGTCAACTGGTTCCCATAGCCTCATCTCAACACTGTCAAGAAGTGAGCTGAATACGGATTATTTCAACTCAACAGTCATTTCCCATAGTTTGTCCAGCGTTTTCTGCATAGATTTGGGCCACTCTTGATCTACCCATTTGACAACACTACAACTTCCGCCTTGCACCATTGCATGATGTCCTTGACACCGTAGAATCTTCTTGCCTGTGTTTGTCCTTCGAACACTAAACATTTAGCAGGCACATATCCATGTTTACGTAGCAGAGGACTATCTTCATCCGCTAAACCGTGATAGTCGGAGTCATACATCATCTGGTTGGCCCAATAGATCATACGCACATGAGTAAACAGAGTAGATCTAGCTCAAAAAATAGATAACTAGCCATAGATGATAGAGATAGAGATGCGACGACTCACATCTAAATCACTGTCCCTGTCATCACGACACGTTTACTTGCTGTCTCCCCTTGAACCCATGGCGAGAGGGGAGGGGGTGGCTGCTGGAGAGGGGATTGGGATGGAGGCGCCGCCGGCTTGCGGCTACGGCAGGATGGGAGTGAAGTGCGTAAAGTGGCTTCGAGGGGAAGGAAGAGAAGTATGGGGAGGAAGAGAAGTAATGGGACGTGACACTAGAAGATGGCCCACTAAACTCGTGAGTCGTGACACTCGCAACAGGGGAGCTCCTAGTGTTGCCAGTTTGTCCAGAGCAAGCGGGCAGCAAGCATGGCCAATCATGCCGCAGAATAGCCTACTCGCGGATCGCTCTCACGAAGACCATCCCAATCGTCCAAGCGCCCCGATCAAACGGTATGTAACAATAGTCAAGCAGAACAACTATGTTAGGGCGTGCCTTCTAGAAGACTCGGTCTAACTGCCACCATTGGGGGGCTAAGGTTAGGGCTCTCCTAAGGTTAGGATCCATATGCGGTTTATGAGAAGAAAACACATGCAATGACACTACTGATATGTGGTTTGTGAAAAGAACACACATGCAATTACTCTAGTGGATACATATGTGGTTTGTGGAAAGAACACACATGCAATGAACACTGGTGGATCCATATGTGGTTCATGACAGGAACACACATGCAATGACACTGGTTGATCCATATGTGGTTTCTAACAAAAACACACATGCAATGCCATTGGGGTTGATCCATGTGGTTTGTGACAAGAACACACATGCAATGACATTGGTAGATCCATGTGGTTTGTGGAAAGAACACACATGCAATGGCATTGGTTTATCCATGTGTGGTTTGTGAAAACAACACGCATAAAATGACACTAGTTGATCCATGTGTGGTTTGTGGGAAGAACACACATGCAATGACACTGGCTGTGATTCATGAAAAGAAAACACATGCAATGAAACTGGTGGATCCATGTGTGGTTTATGGGAAGAACACACATGCAATGACTCTAGCTGTGGTTCATGAAAAGAACACACATCGAATGACCCTAGCTGTGGTTCATGAAAAGAACACACATCCAATGACTCTAGATGTGGTTCATCAAAAGAACACACATCCAATGACACTGGTGGATCCATATGTGTTGTTTGTGAAAAGAACAGACATGCAATGACTCTGGGTGTGGTTCATGAAAAGAACACACATCCAATGACACTTGTGGATCCATGTGTGGTTTGTGAGAAGAACACAAATGCAATGACACTAGGTGTGGTTCATGAAAAGAACACACATCCAATGACACTAGTGGTTCCATGTGTGGTTTGTGGGAAGAATAGACATGCAATGACACTGGGTCTAGTTCATGAAAAGAACAGACATTCATATGTGGTCTGTGGAAAGAACAGACATGCAATGACTCTAGCTGTGGTTTGTGGAAAGAACAGACATGTGATACATTGCAAATGTATCCATAATTTTTGATGTTCCATGCTTGGTTTTATCCACTTTCTTGTGTTTTGTCCACACTTTGGAGTACTTTTCATATGATTTCTTGGACTAACCTATTAACAAGAGCCACAGTGCCAGGGGCCTCTTTTCTGCTGTTTTTGGTTCCAGGAAAGTCAGAAAATGAATATTCTCGGAATTGGACGGGACAAAAGCCAAAGTGCCTATTTTTCCAGAAGACTCACGGAGCCAGAATACGAGACGGAGGAGGGCCAGGGCCTGGCCACACCACCCCCAGGCGCGGGCTGGGCTTGGCCGCGCCAGGGCATGGTGTGGTGGCCCCAGGCACCCCCTCGGTCTCCCTCTTCGCCTATAAGAAGCCTTCTGACCTAAAAACTCCGGGGGGTTCGATGTTTTTCCAGAAGGAGTTCCGCTCCGCCGCCACCACCAGATTCCACGAAACAGCACCAGAAACTCCGTCTAGCACCCTGCCGGGACGGGGAATTGGAGGAGATCATCGCCATCATCACCACCATCGCTTCTCCATCGACCATCCATGTTTCCCCCATCTATGAGTGAGTAATCCCCCGCTCTAGGCTATGGGGATGGTAGGGATTGGATGAGATCATTCATGTAATGGCATCAGATTGGTAGGGCATGGTGCCTAGTATCTTTTATTAGTGCTTTATGACTTTGTTGCGAATTGTTGTGCTTAATGCTTGTCACTAGGGCCCGAGTGCCATGATTTCAGATCTGAACATGTTATTGATTCATTATGATAGTATTGTTCTTGGTCTTATCTGCAAGTTGTATACACACGTTGTTGTCCGGAACCTACGGCCCCGAAATGACAGAAATCGGGATAACCGGAAGGGAAAGGCTTTGATGTGAGGATCACATGTGTTCACAGAGTGTTAATGCTTTGCTCCGGTGCTCTATTAAAAGGAGCACCTTAATTGCCAGTAGTTCCCTAGAGGCCCCGCTGCAAACGGGCTGGCAGGACAAAAGTTGTTGTGCAAGTTCTCATTGTGAGCACGTATGACTATATATGAAACACATGCCTAGGATTGTCTAGTACTTGGATGCTTTATCTTATTTATCTGCAATTGCCCTATGTTCTGATTGCTATGTGAATTTTCTTGTCCATGCAACGCCCGTCCATCCATCCCTATGCCTACCGCACTTGAATCCCACTGTTTACTTCTTTTGTTACTACTATCTTTGCTTTACTACTGCTCTTACTTTACTATTCCTACTACAAAACTGTTGCTACTGATAAACTGCTGTGAGCAAGATTGTTTCCAGGTGCATCTGAATTGACAACTCAGTTGTTAAGGCTTATAAATAATCTTTGGCTCCCTTGTGTCGAATCAATAAATTGGGTTTCACTTCCCTCGAAAATACTGCGATACACCCCCTATACTTGTGGGTCATCAAGACTATTTTCTGGCTCCGTTGCCGGGAGCATAGCTTAATTTTTCAAGTTCACTTGGAATCACTATTGTTCAAGCTAAGTTTATCTTTCTCCTTGTTTGCTTGTTTCTTTATCAAAAATACAAAAAAATTAGTTCCTACTCTAGTTGTTATTTTCGTTGGTCTATTATTGTCTTGCTTTATCATGCTTGTTGGCAATGGTTGGTTTCTTTGAAACTGAAGCTTATTGGCAAGGTGGGTTCACGGAAGATCAAAAATATTATTATAAGGAACACCGCTTGTCACAAAAAGGGAAACACTTATGGGAACAAATTGATAGATTGTATACCATTGCTAGGAGCGTGTGCTCTACTTATAATGTTACTTATTGTTGTGATGAGTCTTGTTGAAGAAAGAGGTATAAACACCTCCATTTTCAATGTGAGTATAGTGATAATGATACCATATCTTCCTATGCTAAAGGAATTTATGACTTTTATGATGCAGAACAAATTGAAGAATTTATTGCTTGGAAGGGTGCTTTTGAACTTGCTAGTTTGCTTGAAAATATTGATGATTCACCTTACAAATATGAGGTGTATGGTATACTTAAATTTTGCTTTGATAATTACAAGGATGAAAATGGCTATATTCTTGAATATTTTAATAGATGCTTTCCACAAATGGAAGAGACTAATGCCTTGCAGGATCCTATGGAAGAAGAAATTGATGAACCTAAAATCTCATTAGATGAAAAAGAGGAGGAGAGTGATGAACAAAAGGAGGAAGAATGGATTAGCTACCCATGCCTACCTTATAATGAGAGTAACTCTTTATCCCTTACATTATTTGATTGTCCCCCTTGCTTACTAAAGGAGAATGAATGTTATGTTCCTGAAGTTTCTCTTGAAAATGTTTATAATAAAGCTCTAGTGCTTGTAGATCATGAAGAGCATGCTTTATGTGATAGTTATATTGTTGAGTTTATTCATGAGGCTACTGAAAATTATTATGAGAGAGGAAACTATGGTTGTGGAAGTTTTCATGGTATTGAAACACCTCTCTATGTGCTGAAAGTTTTGAAGTTACTTTTGCTTTATCTTCCTATGCCTGTCACTTTGTTATTTGCTTACACGATTCCTATGCATAGGAAGTGGGTTAGACTTAAATGTGTTTTGAATTTGCTCCTTTATTCTCTCTTTTACTTCAACTCATATTTCTTATGAGAGCATCCTCTCAAACTTTTATGCCTGAAGATGATAATATGTCTATTATTCTTGGGAGACCTTTTCTTAAATACTGCAGGAGCTGTTATTAATTATAATCAAGGGAAGGTGACCTTCAGTGTTAATGAAAAGAAACAAATTGTCTATTTCCTCAAAGAAGATTGAAAGGACTTATGGTTTGAATTCAATTGAACATGTTGAGGGCATTCAAGTTGGAGAAGTATATTGTCACATACCAAGAGAAAAATTTGAAACTATTATGATTGGGACCATTGCTATCAAGGTTGAGGTAACATAATCATTAGTTGAATACAAAGTTTTGTCTCATATGAGATTGTTTTGGTAGCAAGACCAGATCAACCTTGTTAACAAAAGGATTTCATTGAACAAAACAATGTTTTCACTATGATTATTTCTGTTTACTTCTATTCTATCCATTCTAGTTTTTGCTGATGCCTAACTTAAAGGCATTAAAGAAAAGTACTTATTGGGAGATAACCCAAAAGTTTGAGATGAGTCTTGGAAGTTATTACCTCTGTAATAACCTCTGTAATAACCGCTCCTTATCCTTTTTATTTGCTTTTTGTGCCAAGAGTAACCTCTAATGAGAGAGAATTAATGATTGGGAAAGTTGCTGTCCCAAAACAAATTTCTGTGCTTCACCGTAAAAATTATTGAGAGAGTTCTGTATGTCGGATTGAGATGTAATGTTTTGTGCTTCTTTCCCAGGTTGTTATATAACTTTTGTTAGTTTAACACTTTTTGATTTGAGCAACAGACGGTCTTCGAAAAAATTAGTCTTTACCTGCTGGTCTGTTTTGACAGATTTCTGCCATTTTCTGCATTTGCTTTTTGTGGGTTCCCTTTTGAGTTCTTTTGGGGAATTGAGCTTTTTGAGGGAAGTGCTACAGTAGCTAGTGTTCTAATGGAAGTTTATTTGGTGTTAGAACAGAACCTTGAGACTTATTTATCTTAAGTGCACTAATGTTGCTAATAAAGATTGTGTGAAGTTTTGTATGAAGGAAAATTTTCAGGTGTATGGAAGGAATGAGTAATGAGATGAAGGATGGACTAAAGCTCAAGCTTGGGGATGCCACGTCTGTCACCCCAAGAAATATCCAAGAAGTACAAGCGTCAAAGCTTGGGCATCCCCTTCTTCATCAATAAAATCCCAGGTTTCTTCCAAACGCTTCATTTTTATTATTTCATGGACAGTTGTGTTGTTCTTGGAGCGTCTTCTTTTTCGTTTTCGTTTTGGTTTTTCGTTTGCTTAGTTTTCTGAATAAATTGGTTCGACCTCCTCTTTCATGCATTGGTTTTCAAATGGTTTGGTTTGAATTGGAAAAGAGTAGGAAAAGCTCATGCTTAAGTGGTAAAGAGAGTTTGTTCTTGAATGTGGCATATGCTCTGTCATGCCATGCTTGATATTGTTTTGGCTTTATGCTTAGTATTATTTGTTGTAGCATGACTTGTTATAAACAATTGAGATTTCTTAATGTGCCTTGGATGAATCATGCGTTGTTTTAGCATATTAAAGCATAGTATAGTGGTATTCTGCTTTGATGCTTTATTTGGGTTGACTTGGCACATGCTCACACGATGTTATGACTATCTCAAGTCACCATAAGCCTTTATGATCCTTTAGTTTTCAACTTGTAGTATCACTCTATGCTTTGATCAATGATGTTTTGTCGTTGTGCATGATTATGGCCATTATTGCTCTCTCGTCTGTCGCTCCCTTACTATTGCTAGCCTTCACTTACACTGAGTGTTTTACTCATGTTTCCAACTCCCTTAAACCAAATATTGCCAAAGTGTCCACCATACCTACCTATTAGCATCATTTGCTACTTTCGTGCATATTCAATATGCCTTGTTTTCTTCAGAATAAAATGTTTGCTTGCTTTGAGAAAGTTAGTTAGTAAAGCTCTCACGAACTTGATGGCACACTTTATTTCCTGCACTTAATAAACCTGAAGCATTGTGAACTCTCCATGAAAGTTATATGCTTTCTAATTATAGGCTGGGGATTAGCAGAACCATGCTGTCACGGGGAACGCTTTCAACACATGTAAATATATACCCAGTTGATACCTTGCTCTTTTGTTTGCAAATGTCGTCGGTGTGAAATAAAAGGGGAGCTTGTAAGTCCATGGAGTTATGTATGTGTGTTAGAGAAATGCCTGGGCCGCTGGTCTAATCCATGCTAACATGGTGGAAACCTGCAGCGTAACCATAATGATATCTATGAAGCATTCTTCTTATAAAAAAAGAGAAAGATTAGCTATTGAGAAAAAAAATATTTATGAAAATAGGAAAGAGATAAAAAAGCACCATTTTCCCATGGTAAATAAGAAGATTGCTGAGATACTCATTGTCTGCTTGCCTTATCATTTTGATATGGGGATTCTTCCGTATCATCGGGCAAGGGGTACCCCATTGGCGGTTCTCAATGATACGAACATACTTACGATGACAAGAACTTACCGGTAACTAAAGTTGAGTAGCATGAGGAGCGGCCCTCGTACTCAAGGGACTTGGGATTTTTAGTTTATAGTCTGTCAAGCATATAACTCAGATTGGACCTCACTTTCACCTTAACCACATTAAAGATGCTTATGATAGGGGCAATGAGAGCTCAAAGATAATGAGTACCATAGTTTCAACATTTGGAAGCCTTTCAAACTTTTCAAAACCTGTTCATTTCCTTGTTGAGTCTCCACACATTCTATGAGCACTTTCTTGAGAGCATAGTGGCCATTCTTAGTTCTATATGCATTGTCCCAAGACTTGTTGATTGATGCATACCTTGATATTGCTTGTTTTAAACTATTTGTATCTAGTCACTCTTGTAAACTTTGAAGGTGTCCTATGCATTTATGTTTGCTACTCTATGAGGGACAAGCTGAATGCCACTATGCTATCTTTTCTTTATGTGAAACAAACAAACGTCTTGCAAAGCATTGTTATTCATGAATCTTTTGTCTGTGCCTTTTCATGTTGCATCATAGTTTCTTTATCTTATTGCTAGAACTTTGTCTGTCATGTTATGATTGAAGTACTTTGATCCCAGCTTTGAATGTTTTACAAATACTTTGATCAAGTCTTTGATGGTGCATGCCACCTCAAAAATTATTCTTTCTTTTTATCACTTACCTACTCGAGGACGAACAGGAGTTAAGCTTGGGGGTGTTGATACATTGCAAATGTATCCATAATTTTTGATGTTCCATCCTTGGTTTTATCCACTTTCTTGTGTTTTGTCCACACTTTGGAGTACTTTTCATATGATTTCTTGGACTAACCTATTAACAAGAGCCACAGTGCCAGCTGCATGTTTTCTGCTGTTTTTGGTTCTAGGAAAGTCAGAAAATGAATATTCTCGAAATTGGATGGGACAAAAGCCAAAGTGCCTATTTTTCCAGAAGACTCACGGAGCCAGAATACGATACGGAGGAGGGCTAGGGCCTGGCCACACCACCCCCAGGCGCGGGCTGGGCTTGGCCGCGCCAGGGCATGGTGTGGTGGCCCCAGGCACCCCCTCGGTCCCCCTCTTCGCCTATAAGAAGCCTTCTGACCTAAAAACTCCGGGGGGTTCGATGTTTTTCCAGAAGGAGTTTCGCTCCGCCACAACACCATATTCCACGAAACAGCACCAGAAACTCCGTTCTGGCACCCTGCCAGGACGGGGAATTGGAGGACATCATTGCCATCATCATCACCATCGCTTCTCCTTCGACCATCCATGTTTCCCCCATCTATGAGTGAGTAATCCCCCGCTGTAGGCTATGGGGATGGTAGGCATTGGATGAGATCGTTCATGTAATGGCATCAGATTGTTAGGGCATGGTGCCTAGTATCTTTTATTAGTGCTTTATGACTTTGTTGCGACTTGTTGTGCTTAATGCTTGTCACTAGGGCCCGAGTGCCATGATTTCAGATCTGAACATGTTATTGATTCATTATGATAGTATTGTTCTTGGTCTTATCTGCAAGTTGTATACACACGTTGTTGTCCGGAACCTATGGCGCCAAAGTGACAGAAATCGGGATAACCGGAAGGGAAAGGCTTTGATGTGAGGATCACATGTGTTCACAGAGTGTTAATGCTTTGCTCCGGTGCTCTATTGAAAGGAGCACCTTAATTTCCAGTAGTTCCCTAGAGGCCCCGCTGCAAACGGGCTGGCAGGACAAAAGATATTGTGCAAGTTCGCATTGCGAGCACGTATGACTATATATGTGCTGGGTCCGCAGCATAGAAAACATAAAATTTCCTACGGTGTGAACTACACGCCAAGATCTATCTACTAGGTACAAAGCAACGGGTGGACATACATCCAACGAGAACTTACCCTCGAAGACAACGAGTTTTGTTAACGATTAGGAACTCATGGTTGATGTAGTCGTACACTTGCCGATCTCAAGATCGTGAGGTAGTCCGAGCGCCGAAACTCAGCAGCGCATCTGCACTCGCACACACGTTCAAGCCACCGGACAACCTCCACCTCCTCGCTCCAGCGATCCGGCAGAAGCAGCAACTCCTTCCAGACGAAATGCCACCGGGAACATGTATCTCGCTAATCCGAGACCATGGGGGAATAATTCTAGAGGGGGAGAGAGATCCTTCACAAGGAGGTGTGAGGATGAAGGAGGGAATGGGTGGCCTTTTATAGGAGGAGGGGGTGCCCCCTCTCTCCATGGCCGGCGCATGGGGGATGACCCCTCACCTCCCCCATTCATGTGGTGGTAACCCCTCCACATTAAAATGCCTCTTCACATTCCATTTTAAAGTCTCCACTTTAAATGCATTAAATTTCTCCAAATTTAATGCTCTCTCATTTAATAAAACTCTTTTTATTAAATTTATTCAGAATTTTGTTAATTACTTTAATTAACAAACATTCACATATAGCCCCTTGCAATATTTCAATATCACATGCAGAACCACTTTCTGCAATTTCACCCGAAACAATTTTCGGTTTCTATTGAAACAATTCCTGCGCTTTGCAATTCTTTCATCTGAAACATATGTGCTCCAAAATGGTGTCCGGTAACTCTTAAGTGTGGCACCCTACAGTTTGCGAATAATGCAGACATGATCGAGACCCTTCTCTGATCAATAATCAGCAGCGGGACCTGGAGATCCGTACTGACTACTACACACTCAACGATGACTTCTGTGATCATGAGAACCTTTAACTCTTATAACTAAATCCCTTTGTCTCTCGATATATTACATGTCGGAGATTCGATCATCCGTATCTCCATACCTAGTTTGATCTCGTTACCGACATGCACTCTTTTCTCGTTCCTGTGATATAACATTCTAGTGATCACATCACTTGCTTGCAAGCTATCTTAATGTGATATCACCGAAAGGGCCCAGAGTATATCTATCCGTCATCTGGATCGACAAATTCCACTCTTGATCCATGAGCCTCAACATAACACCTTCATAGTACTGAACCCATCTTTATAGTCACCCTGTTATGGTGTGACGTTTGATGTTATCAAGATACTCTTCCGGTGTTAGCAATTAACATGATCTCATGGTCTAAGGATAAAGATTACTTCGTATGATGTTATATCAATATAAACATAATGACTTGATCGTAATGCTATACTTCGTATGAATGTTCATCACATCATTCCACCAATGGTGTGACCCTGTTATTAACTGTTGGGCCACGTCGAGATGAACAAAACTTTTTCCCTACGCGGTGATCCCAAGATCCAGCTCAGGTAGAAGGCCACGAGGATTACCACTAGACGCGCAGTTGCGGAATTAATGAAGCACGTCGCTTGATGTAGTGCAGTCCTCGCCATCCGTTCTGGTTCAAGGATCCACGATCCGTACTTTCTTCACAATCGTCGAAGTGCTGAACGTACAGCACATCCGCCGGTATCCACACGTACGAGGAGGAGTGCCGGCGATGGACTGCTAGGTCCGGTACGGCGGCGACAGGACGGATTGGGGCTAGGGTTTTCAACACATGAAGTGACCTAACCTTGTGCTCTAAGCACCTACACCCCAGCTTATATAGGGAGTGAAAGTGGGCTCCACTCACTTGTGGCCCATTCACTAAAAAGGCCTATATTAGCCATTGCAAGTCTCACTTGCTGACTTAAGTCCATGTCTCTATTTGGGTCCAACCCAAATAGGTTTCCTGTTTGGGTCTAACCCAAACTTGCTCCCGCTCTTAAGTGTGTGACCCGACAGGCTCATGGTAACCCGGACACGATTCCGAGTCTCACTCGTGATCGATCAGTTGGTAGCGGCTCCTAGCAGAACGTGCCAACTCCCAAGTACCAATAAGTCATGACGACATACCTTTCCAATGCGACTTTCGTCTAGGTCCCTTTTGCCTCACGATATACCTTGTCGGACTATAGGCGAATGACCGTCATCCCTTAAATAGTCCGACTCTCTTTCTCGATCCGAGATAAGTGATTCATCCGACTAACTCTTAGTCGGCTGCCTCGGTTAACACTTATCCGAGACGCGCATGGCCATGCTTTCCGAATCATATCTTCCGAGAGGGCCCAGAGAATATCTCTCCAGATGGAGGGGCAAAATCATGTCTTGGTTATTCACATCACGCAGCTTGATTCTCCGTCGACCCGAACTCCGCCTTTATAACTGCCTAGTGACGGAACATTGTTTGACAGAACCTAAGTCGGAGATCCTCAACTCGGATTGTGCAATAACCTCTGGTCTAAGGATTACATTGATTGAGACATGCAAATGACGGCTTGTTCATTGGATCTCAATATGGGTCAGTCCGACTCGCTAAACTCTTTAGTCGAATCCGTGTAAGTCAGAATAGCATCTCCATGCCCATGACAAGTGGAACCTAGTCATCTGCCGACTTTCACATTGGTCTAAGTTGTGTGTCCGGCACAACCTCAATGACCAAGGACAATTAGTATGAATAACATGAATATGTAGTTCCACAATCAAATCACATATTCGATGATACATATCAGCAGTTCATACATGGACCATAACCTTATGAATACATAGGAATATCATCATACATGATTGCCTCTAGGGCATATTCCCAACATTAACCACATCCAATGTCCATGATCAGGAAACCTTGATCATCTTGTTAATCAACAAGCTAGTCTATAAGAGAGGCATAACTAGGAACCCTTTTTGTTTATTAAACACACATGTATTGATGTTTCCGATCAATACAATTCTAGCATGTAAAATAAACATCTATCATATATAAGGAATATATAATAACAACTTTATTATTGCCTCTCAGGGCATATTTCCTTCAGTCTCCCACTTGCACTAGAGACAATAATCTAGTTCACATAGTGATAAATCTAACACCCATGGAGTTCTGGTGTTAATCATGTTTTGCCCTAGGGAGAACTTTAGTCAACGGATCTACTACATTTAGGTCCGTGTGTACTTTACAAATCTTTATATCTCCATCCTTGACATGCTCGCGGATGGACTGAAATCGGCGCTTAATATGCTTGGAATTCTTGTGAGACCTCGGTTCCTTTGCGTTGGCTATGGCTCCAGTGTTGTCACAATAGATCACCATCAGGTCCAACGCACTGGGAACCACACCTAGTTCCGTAATGAACTCTTTCATCCAAACCGCTTCCTCCGCCGCTTCTGAAGAAGCAACATATTCCGCCTCCGTCGTTGATCCAGCCACCACAGGTTGTTTGGAACTCCTTCAACTAACTGCTGCTTCATTCAAGAGAAATACGTATCCGGATTGAGACTTAGAGTCATCTGGATCGGTGTCAAAGCTAGCATCGACATAACACTTAGCGACTAGCTCTTCTTCACCTCCGTATATAAGAAACATATCCTTAGTTCTTCTCAAGTACTTGAGGATGTTCTTTACCGCTATCCAGTGTTCCGAACCTGGATCAAATTGGTACCTACTAGTCAAACTAATAGCATGTGCCACATCCGGTCTTGTACATAGCATGGCATACATAATAGAGCCTATGGCCGAGGCATAGGGGATCTTATCCATCATCTCTCTTTCTTCCGCCGTAGCCAGACTTTGAGTCCTACTCAATGTCTTGCCTTGCAACATAGGTAAGAACCCCTTCTTACTTTCGTCCATATTAAACTTCTTTAATATCTTATCAAGGTATGTACTCTGTGATAGCCCAATTAGGCGCCTTGATCTATCTCTATAGATTTTAATGCCTAATATATATGATGCTTCACCAAGGTCTTTCATCGAAAATTTGCTGTTTAGATAACTTTTAACACTGTTTAAAAGATCTATATCATTTCCAATCAATAATATGTCATCCACATATAATATCAGAAATGCCACATTGCTCCCACTCACTTTCTTGTAAATACAAGCCTCTCCATAAGTTTGGACAAATCCAAACTCTTTGATCACCTCATCAAAGCGGAGATTCCAACTCTGGGATGCTTTCTTCAGTCCATAGATGGATCGCTGAAGTTTGCATACCTTATTAGCATCCTTAGGATCGAAAAAACCCTTAGGTTGTATCATAAACAACTCTTCTTCAATATTACCATTGAGGAACGCAGTTTTGACATCCATCTGCCATATTTCATAATTGAAATATGCAGCAATTGCTAACATAATCCTAACCGACTTAAGCATCGCTACGAGAGAGAATGTCTCATCATAGTCAACTCCTTGAATTTGTCGAAACCCCTTTGCGACAAGTAGAGCCTTATAGATGGTCACATTACCATCAACATCAGTTTTTCTTTTGAAAATCCATTTATTCTCAACGGCCTTTCGGTCGTGAGGTAAGTCCACCAAGTTCCAAACTTGGTTCTCGTACATGGATTCCATCTCGGATTTCATGGCTTCTAGCCATTTGTTGGAATTCGGGCTCATCATCGCTTCTTCATATGTCATAGGGTCATCCATTTCATCAACCATGAAATTCACAACAGGATTGCCGTACAGTTCAGGAGCTGCACGTGTCCTGCTTGACCTGCGAGATTCGATAGTGTCTTCTTTCGGAGTTTCATGATCATTATCATTAGCTCTCTCTTCATCAGGTGAAGTCAACTCTGCAACAACTTCCGGTGCTGCGCCACTCGCCATTCCATGAAGAGAAGGTTCAATAACCTCTTCGAGTTCTACCTTCCGACTACTCACACCTTTCGTGAGAAACTCCTTCTCAAGAAAGGATCCATTCTTGGCAACAAAAACCTTGCCCTCGGATCTGTGATATAAGGTATACCCAATTGTTTCCTTTGGGTATCCTATGAAGACGCATTTTTCCGCGTTGGTTCGAGTTTATCCGATTGAAGTTTCTTCACATAAACATCGCATCCCCAAACTTTAAGAAATGACAGCTTAGGTTTGTTTCCAAACCATAATTCATACGGTGTCGTTTCAACAGATTTAGATGGTGCCTGATTTAAAGTGAATGCTGTTGTTTCCAGTGCATAACCCCAAAATGACAGTGGCAAGTCAGTCAGAGACATCATAGATCGAACCATATCCAATAAGGTATGATTACGATGTTCCGACACACCATTACGTTGTGGTGTTCCGGCAGGCGTGAGTTGTGAAACTATTCCACACTCTTTCATGTGTGTGCTAAACTTGTAACTTAGATACTCTCCTCCACGGTCAGACCGCAAAAAATTAGGTGGCCAAGGGCTTCGAACCAACAACCTCCTCCTACCACTCAAGGAACAAGACCACTACACTAACACTTCATTGACGTTAACTAACAACACATGATATTTTTGTATATGGCGAACCGACTTGGAAATTAAGGAAAAAAATTGGGCGGGAAGGGGCTTCGAACCGACAACCTCCTCCTACCACTCAGGGAACAAGACCACTACACTAACACTTCATTAACATTTACTAACAACGCATAATATTTTTGTATATGGCGAACCGACTTGGAAATTAAGGAAAAAAATTGGGCGGGTAGGGGCTTCGAACCCATGACCACCTCCTACCACTCAAGGAACAAGACCACTACACTAACACCACGTTGACGACAATAAACAGCGCATGATATTTTTTATAAAGCGAACCGACTAGAAATTAAGCCAAAAAAGGGGAGCCACGGGGGTCGAGGGTGCACAGAAAAGTTTTAGATACCACGGTTGGGACATTGTCAATACAATATGGTCTTGTATTTATCAAAAATAGGTTTGTAGTATTTTGAAGCTTTCATATGGTGGTTGTTTCAAAATACCCCTTTTTTGACACTCGAAAAATGGAAAATGCATTTTTCGAGCGACGAAAAGGAAAACTTCCTCCTTCAACATTGTTAGCCATCTCAATATGCACATGCATGCACAATATGGGCAGAATATCACAAACTATGTCGCGATTCTGGCCATAACATTGGTCGTTTGACCTAAAAGCCATGAAACTTTGAACATGATAGATCATTTCTGTGAAGGTTTTTTCAAGATATTTGCAATATAACAAGTTTGGTATTTTTCCTTGCAACTATGTCACATAATATGATACCACGCGGAGGATTAACCTTGTTTGGACTGTTTTTGAATTTTTTATGCCCGTTTCAAACGATGGTCAAAACGGCGGGCATGAAGGTTCTTAGCTAGGGGATGACCCTCACTGAACTTGCATTGGATCTCTAATAAAACAGTATATTGTGAACCTATAAATGATATTTTCAAAAAATCATGAGCCTGAGATCATGTACCCGTAGTTCAAACTGGACCCACTTCCTACTGATTCGGCAGAAATTTGTCTTTTTCGCGAGGGGTGCACGGAAAAGATTTAGATACCCCGGTAGGGACATTGTCAATGCATCATGGTCTTGTATTTATGAAAAATAGGGTTGTAGTATTTTGAAGCTTTCATTTGGTGGTTGTTTCACAAAATACCCCTTTTTTGACACTCGAAAAATGGAAAATGCATTTTTCGAGCGACGAAAAGCAAAACTTCCTCCTTCAACATTGTTAGACATCTCAATATGCACATGCATGCACAATATGGGCAGAATATCACAAACTATGTCGCGATTCTAGCCATAATATTGGTTGTTTGACCTGAAAGTCATGAAACCTCGAACATGATAGGTCATTTCTGTGAAGGTTTTTTCAAGATATTTGCAATATACCAAGTTTGGTATTTTTCCTTGCAACTATTTCACATAATACGATACCACGCGGAGGATTAACCTTGTTTGGACCGTTTTTAAATTTTTTATGCCTGTTTCAAACTATGGTCAAAACGACGGGCATGAAGGTTCTTAGCTAGGGGATGACCCTCGCTGAACTTGCATTGGATCTCTAATAAAACAGTATATTGTGAACCTATAAATGATTTTTTCAAAAAATCATGAGCCTTAGATCATGTACCCGTAGTTCAAACTGGACCCACTTCCTACTAATTCGCCAGAAATTTGTCTTTTTCGCGTGGGGTGCACGGAAAAGTTTTAGATACCCCGGTTGGGACATTGTCAATGCAACATGGTCTTGTATTTATGAAAAATAGGGTTGTAGTATTTTGAAGCTTTCATTTGGTGGTTGTTTCACAAAATACCCCTTTTTGACACTCAAAAAATGGAAAATGCATTTTTCGAGCGACGAAAAGGAAAACTTCCTCCTTCAACATTGTTAGCCATCTCAATATGCACATGCATGCACAATATGGGCAGAATATCACAAACTATGTCGCGATTCTGGCCATAACATTGGTCGTTTGACCTGAAAGCCAAGAATCCTCGAACATGATAGGTCATTTCTGTGAAGGTTTTTTCAAGATATTTGCAATATACCAAGTTTGGTATTTTTCCTTGCAACTATGTCACATAATACGATACCACGCGGAGGATTAACCTTGTTTGGACCGTTTTTGAATTTTTATGCCCGTTTCAAACTATGGTCAAAACGGCGGGCACGAAGGTTCTTAGCTAGGGGATGACCCTCGCTGAACTTGCATTGGATCTCTAATAAAACAACATATTGTGAACATAGAAATGATTTTTTCAAAAAATCATGAGCCTTAGATCATGTACCCATAGTTCCAACCGGACCCACTTCCTATCGATTCGGCAGAAAATTTGTCTTTTTGCGAGGGGTGCACGGAAAAGTTTTAGATACCCCGGTTGAGACATTGTCAATGGAACATGGTCTAGTATTTATGAAAAATATGGTTGTAGTATTTTGAAACTTTCATATGGTGGTTGTTTCATAAAATACCCCTTTTTGACAATTGAATTTCTAGACACATTCTCCAACCAATGAGAGTGCAGGAACCACAATGCCAGAGATCAACCTCCCAAGCTCGATCTTAGCCGTCCATAGGGTCACAATCCAACGCCCAAAAGCTCCCCTCAAACCCTAGCTCTCCACTCTCCACCACCGCCATGATGCCACCTATCCAGATCACGATGGAGAGGGATCCCCTTCCCATCCCAGCCCCTCAAACCCTAATCCTACTCAGACCCGCCGCCATCGACAGCCGCCGAGCTCGCTCCCCTTCGTCCCCTTATCCCACCATGACACCCACAAGATCTGCTCCTCCCTCCCCACAAGATCTCTCTCTGTAGTCGCCACCGGGTGCGAGGGTGCGACGCGAGCCTCCGCACCAACGTCGGTGGGAGCACTGTCTGGCCCCTGTTGCTCCATGTTCGGTGCCATCCTCAACCAGATCCCCTCCACATGGGTCTTCCTCATCAACACCGGTGGGAGCACCTGCTAGGCTTCTACACCGACAACTTCTACAAGGACTTCTACACCGACAACTTCGTGGACCAGGTCGGAATGTCCTGGTTGTGCCTCACCCCCTTCATTGACACCCCGCCATGCCGGCGCGCTTCCCGACTGTGCTCTCCTACGAGGTGCTCTCCTGTTCTTGTTCCTGGACCATCTGTAGTTGTATCGTAGATCGAATATCGTAGATTCCCCTCGATCGCTTAGTAGTTTGGAGTAGATCTACGGGCGGTGGTACTACTTTTGTTGATTGATTGCTGTTGTCTCCAGTATGCTTTGATACTATGTAGATGTCTTGATTTGAGGTTTGGTTGTTGTTAATATTCTGTTCTTATTTATCACATTTCAGACCATTTGTTAGCCTATGATACATGTTATATAAATCAAATTTGTTACCCTATGATCATTTGTTAGCCTATGATACTTGTTTCATTATTGTATCTACATACCTTGCCTTCATGTTGTATGTGTATTTAGATCTGCTAGATTAAGTTTTACTTATTTTGACCCGCAACAACATCTATTTTTGAATCAAGTTAACATGAATCTGTCATGTCCACACCCCTCATATCAACTGCACTGTCTATTATTATTTGTTTGGTCTGTTAGCCTTATGCTGAGGTGGGCACATTGTAGCTTCATGTTCACCATCAATGTCACATTGTATCTTCACTTTTTGTCATCATTGTTGTATTGGATATACATGCACTTGCCATTTGCATTCCTAGTGAGTTATTCCACTCACTCTGCTATCACCGTTAGTGCATCAATTGGTAGTGTTCTAATTTACCTGTTGCATATCACATTGGTCTACTAGTACTTGGGCATGTATCTAAAACTTTCAGCTTAGTGGTTGTCGTCCTAGTTTATGCTTTAGAGTTCATGAAACTGAACTCTGTGTTTATTCATTTTTGTTTGAGGTAACTGGCCACCAACTACAAGATGGTCATCAACATGCTCAACAACCTCGACTAGCTACTCCTAATCACCTGGTGAGATCTACCAGCGACATCCAATTGCTGATGCATACTCATTTTCCTTTCTATTGCGTTTATGATGAGTGAAGTGTGATGACGAGCCAGGATTGGTCTGAATCTTTAATGTCTCAGGGACTGCACCCAGCAGTGACCATGGCTGCTACTACTTTCCTATGACGGATACGAGGAAGCCAGGGACAACTGGGGGCTGGCATCCGAGCTGAGAAGTAGCACTATGTCATCATGTGTTATATTTTATAAACTACAAACTGATACATGTTTCTTATTTCCTTGGCTTGAAAACTGCAGTCACGTGTCCAAACTGCTTGCATTTCTTGTTATTATGCCCTATACTCAGCTATAGTTGGTAAAACTTGTACTGTGATCTTCTATGTCACATTCTCAATCATGCTTCTACCCTGTCTTGATTGTATGCTTGTGAAATTTATCCTGGACTTCCATATATGTAGATATTGCATTGGTGCTTTGTGTTTCTCATAATGCAATTTCTGCTACTATTTATATTAATACTAGACTAATCCGTTTCCTCTATTATTTGAGATGTGGCTGAACTGGAGCAAGGCGATGACGGCACCGACTAGCACGAGGTTGGTGCCCTCTTCCTGACTTAGGGAGAACGTCAAGGACAACGACAAGCTACATGTTGATGTTGTTGACGAGTTGCTGGAGCTGCTGCAGGTCTATGTTCTGCCTCCTGTGTGCTGCTGGCATGAAGCACACGGAGCTGATGGCACTGCCGGCGAGAACCTGAGAAGACCTGGAGGTCTCCTTGTTGAGCTGAAAGTCGAAAGTTTAGATGTTCTATTGTCGTGTGAAGTCATATATTATTTCAAATATTGCTTGGCTGTTTTGGCTGGAGCTTTCTCTTAGAAAGCCCTCTTGTTGTGTAAGTACTATTTGAAATATTACTGGGCTGATTGGCTCTATGTGTGTTTTTGAAATGTCTGGCACCTGTACTCGACAAAATTTTATCGTGATCTTAAAAAGGCCTCGGCCCAGACAGTACGTACTGGAATATTAACTTGATCTTAAAAAGGCCTCGGCCCATATAGTAGTGGACTGAATAGTGTGCAATTTCAAAAATATGCAATGACACTGGGTGTGTTTAATGAAAAAAACAAACATGCAATGACACTGGTGGATCCATGTTTAGTTTGTCAGAAGAACAGACATGCCATGACTCTAGCTATGGTTCATGAGAACAACAGACATCCAGTGACACTAGTGGATCCATGTGTGGTTTGTGGGAAGAACATATATGCAATGACACTACGTGTGGTTCATGAAAAGAAAACACATGCAATGACACTGGTGGATCCATGTGTGGTATGTGGGAAGAACAAACATGAAATGACACTGGGTGTGGTTCATGAAAAGAACACACATGCAATGGCACTAGTGGATCCATGTGTGCTTTGTGATAAGAACAGACATGCAATGACTCTAGATGTGGTTTGTGAGAAGAAAACACATGCAATGACTCTAGCAGTGGTTCATGAAAAGAACACACATCCAATGACTTTAACTGTGGTTCATGAAAATAACACACATCCATGTGTGGTTTGTTAGAAGAACACACATGCAATGACACTGGGTGTGGTTAATGAAAAGAATAGACACGCAATGACACTGGTGGATCCATGTTTGGTTTGTGAGAAGAACAGACATGCAATGACTCTAGCTATGGTTCATGAGAAGAACACACCTCCAGTGACACTGGTGGATCCATGTGTGGTTTCTTGGAAGAACATACATGCAATGACACTGGGCGTGGTTCATGAAAAGAAAACACATGCAATGACACAGGTGGATCCATGTGTGGTTTGTGGGAAGAACACACATGCAATGACACTGGGTGTGGTTTATGAAAACAAAACACATGCAATGACACTTGTGGATCCATGTGTGGTTTGTGGGAAGAACACACATCCAATGACACTGGTGTGGTTCATGAAAAAAAAACACATGCAATGACACTGGTGGATCCATATGTGGTTTGTCGGAAGAACACACATACAATGACTTTAGCTGTGGTTCGTGAAAAGAACACACATCCAATGACTCTAGTTGTGGTTCATGAAAAGAACACACATCCAATGACTCTAGCTGTGGTTCATGAAAAGAACACACATCCAGTGACACTAGGGGATCCATATGTCTTGTTTGTGAAAAGAACAGACATGCAATGACTCTAGGCATGGTTCATGAAAAGAACACACATCCAATGACACTTGTGGATCCATGTGTGGTTTGTGGGAAGAACACACATGCAATGACACTAGGTGTGGTTCATGAAAAGAACACACATCCAATGACACTAGTGGTTCCATGTGTGGTTTGTGGGAAGAACAGACATGCAATGACACTAGGTGTGGTTCATGAAAAGAAAACACATGCAATGACACTGGTGGATCCATGTGTAGTTTATGGGAAGAACACAGATGCAATGACACTTGGTATGGTTCATCAAAATAAAACACATCAAGTGACACTGGTGGATCCATGTGTGGTTTGTGAGAAGAACACATGCAATGACACTACGTGTGGTTCATGAAAAGAACACACATCCAATGACACTAGTGGTTCCATGTGTGGTTTGTGGGAAGAACAGACATGCAATGACACTAGGTGTGGTTCATGAAAGGAAAACACATGCAATGACACTGGTGGATCCATGTGTGGTTTATGGGAAGAACACACATGCAATGACACTGGGTATGGTTCATGAAAATAAAACACATCAAGTGACACTGGTGGATCCATGTGTGGTTTGTGAGAAGAACACATGCAATGACACTAGGTGTGGTTCATGAAAAGAACACACATCTACTGACAATGGTGGATCCATGTGTGGTTTGTGAGAAGAACAGACATGCAATGACTCTAGATGTGGTTCATGAAAAGAACACACATCCAATGACTTTAGTTGTGGTTCATGAAAAGAACAGTCATCCATGTGTGGTTTGTGAGAAGAAAACACATCCATGTGTGGTTTGTGAGAAGAACACACGTGCAATGACACTGGGTGTGGTTAATGAAAAGAACATACATGCAATGACACTGGTGGATCCATGTTTGGTTTGTGAGAAGAACATACATGCACTGACTCTAGCTGTGGTTCATGAGAAAAACACACATACATTGACACTGGTGGATCCATGTGTGGTTTGTTGGAAGAACTTACATGCAATGACACTGGGCGTGGTTCATGAAAACAAAACACATGCAATGACACAAGTGGATCCATGTGTGGTTTGTGGGAAGAACACACATGCAATGACACTGGGTGTGGTCTATGAAAAGAAAACACATGCAATGACACTGGTGGATCCATGTGTGGTTTGTGGGAAGAACACACATGCAATGACACTGGTGTGGTTCATGAAAAGAAAACACATGCAATGACACTGGTGGATCCATATGTGGTTTGTGGGAAGAACAAACATGCATTGACCCTAGCTATGGTTCGTGAAAAGAACACACATCCAATGACTCTAGTTGTGGTGCATGAAAAGAACACACATCCAATGACTCTAGCTGTGGTTCATGAAAAGAACACACATCCAGTGACACTAGTGGATCCATATGTGTTGTTTGTGAAAGAAACAGATATGCAATGAGTCTGGGTGTGGTTCATGAAAAGAACACACATCCAATGACACTTGTGGATTCATGTGTGGTTTGTGAGAAGAACACACATGCAATGACACTAGGTGTGGTTCATGAAAAGAAAACACATGCAATGACACTGGTGGATCCATGTGTGGTTTGTGGGAAAAACACACATGCAATGACACTAGGTGTCGTTCATGAAAAGAACACACATGCAATGACACTGGTGGATCCATGTGTGGTTTGTGAGAAGAACAGACATGCAATGACTCTAGATGTGGTTTGTGAGAAGAAAACACATGCAATGACTCTAGCAGTGGTTCATGAAAAGAACACACATCCAATGACTTTAACTTTCGTTCATGAAAATAACACACATCCATGTGTGGTTTGTGAGAAGAACACACATGCAATGACACTGGGTGTGGTTAATGAAAAGAATAGATATGCAATGACACTGGTGGATCCATGTTTGCTTTGTGAGAAGAACAGACATGCAATGACTCTAGCTATGGTTCATGAGAAGAACACACCTCCAGTGACACTGGTGGATCCATATGTGGTTTGTTGGAAGAACATACATGCAATGACACTGGGCGTGGTTCATGAAAAGAAAACACATGCAATGACACAGGTGGATCCATGTGTGGTTTGTGGGAAGAACACACATGCAATGACACTGGGTGTGGTTTATGAAAACAAAACACATGCAATGACACTTGAGGATCCATGTGTGGTTTGTGGGAAGAATACACATGCAATGACACTGGTGTGGTTCATGAAAAAAACACATGCAATGACACTGGTGGATCCATATGTGGTTTGTCGGAAGAACACACATACAATGACTTTAGCTGTGGTTCGTGAAAAGAACACACATCCAATGACTCTAGTTGTGGTTCATGAAAAGAACACACATCCAATGACTCTAGCTATGGTTCATGAAAAGAACACACATCCAGTGACACTAGGGGATCCATATGTGTTGTTTGTGAAAAGAATAGACATGCAATGACTCTAGGCATGGTTCATGAAAAGAACACACATCCAATGACACTTGTGGATCCATGTGTGGTTTGTGGGAAGAACACACATGCAATGACACTAGGTGTGGTTCATGAAAAGAACACACATCCAATGACACTAGTGGTTCCATGTGTGGTTTGTGGGAAGAACAGACATGCAATGACACTAGGTGTGGTTCATGAAAAGAAAACACATCAAGTGACACTGGTGGATCCATGTGTGGTTTGTGAGAAAAACACATGCAATGACACTAGGTGTGATTCATGAAAATAACACACATCCAATGACACTAGTGGTTCCATGTGTGGTTTGTGGGAAGAACAGACATGCAATGACACTAGGTGTGGTTCATGAAAGGAAAACACATGCAATGACACTGGGTATGGTTCATCAAAATAAAACACATCAAGTGACACTGGTGGATCCATGTGTGGTTTGTGAGAAAAACACATGCAATGACACTAGGTGTGGTTCATGAAAATAACACACATCCAATGACACTAGTGGTTCCATGTGTGGTTTGTGGGAAGAACAGACATGCAATGACACTAGGTGTGGTTCATGAAAGGAAAACACATGCAATGACACTGGTGGATCCATGTGTGGTTTATGGGAAGAACACACATGCAATGACACTGGGTATGGTTCATGAAAATAAAACACATCAAGTGACACTGGTGGATCCATGTGTGGTTTGTGAGAAGAACACATGCAATGACACTAGGTGTGGTTCATGAAAAGAACACACATCTACTGACAATGGTGGATCCATGTGTGGTTTGTGAGAAGAACAGACATGCAATGACTCTAGATGTGGTTCATGAAAAGGACACACATCCAATGACTTTAGTTGTGGTTCATGAAAAGAACAGTCATCCATGTGTGGTTTGTGAGAAGAAAACACATCCATGTGTGGTTTGTGAGAAGAACACACGTGCAATGACACTGGGTGTGGTTAATGAAAAGAACATACATGCAATGACACTGGTGGATCCATGTTTGGTTTGTGAGAAGAACATACATGCAATGACTCTAGCTGTGGTTCATGAGAAAAACACACATACATTGACACTGGTGGATCCATGTGTGGTTTGTTGGAAGAACTTACATGCAATGACACTAGGCATGGTTCATGAAAAAAAACACATGCAATGACACAAGTGGATCCATGTGTGGTTTGTGGGAAGAGCACACATGCAATGACACTGGGTGTGGTCTATGAAAAGAAAACACATGCAATGACACTAGTGGATCCATGTGTGGTTTGTGGGAAGAACACACATGCAATGACACTGGTGTGGTTCATGAAAAGAAAACACATGCAATGACACTGGTGGATCCATATGTGGTTTGTGGGAAGAACAAACATGCATTGACCCTAGCTATGGTTCGTGAAAAGAACACACATCCAATGACTCTAGTTGTGGTGCATGAAAAGAACACACATCCAATGACTCTAGCTGTGGTTCATGAAAAGAACACACATCCAGTGACACTAGTGGATCCATATGTGTTGTTTGTGAAAAGAACAGATATGCAATGACTCTGGGTGTGGTTCATGAAAAGAACACACATCCAATGACACTTGTGGATTCATGTGTGGTTTGTGAGAAGAACACACATGCAATGACACTAGGTGTGGTTCACGAAAAGAAAACACACGCAATGACACTGGTGGATCCATGTGTGGTTTGTGGGAAGAACACACATGCAATGACACTGGGTGTGGTTCATGTAAAGAAAACACATGCAATGACACTGGTGGATCCATCTGTGGTTTGTGTGAAGAACACACGTGCAATGACACAGTCTATGGTTCATGAAAATAAAACACATCTAGTGACACTGGTGGATCCATGTGTGGTTTGTGAGAAGAACACATGCAATGACACTAGTTGTGGTTCATGAAAAGAACACACATCCAGTGACACTGGTGGATCCATGTCTGGTTTGTGAGAAGAACATACGTGCAATGACTCTAGATGTGGTTCATGAAAAGAACACACATCTAATGAATTTAGTTGTGGTTCATGAAAAGAACAGTCATCCATGTGTAGTTTGTCAAAAGAACACACATCCATGTGTGGTTTCTGAGAAGAACACACATGCAATGACACTTGATGTGGGTCATAAAAAAACAAACATGCAGTGACACTGGTGGATCCATGTTTAGTTTGTGAGAAGAACAGACATGCAATCACTCTAGCTATAGTTCATGAGAAGAACACACATCCAGTGACACTGGTGTATCCATGTGTGGTTTGTGGGAAGAGCATATATGCAATGACACTGCGTGTGGTTCATGAAAACAAAACACATGAAATGACACTGGTGGATCCATGTGTTGTATGTGGGAAGAATAGACATGAATCACACTAGGTGTTGTTCATGAAAAGAACACACATGCAATGGCACTAGTGGATCCATGTGTGGTTTGTGGGAAGAACACACATGGAATGCCAATGGGTGTGGTTCATGAAAAGAAAACACATGCAATGACACTTGTGGATCCATGTGTGGTTTGTGGGAAGAACACACATGCAATGACTCTAGTTGTGGTTCATGAAAAGAACACACATCCAATCACTCTAGCTGTGGTTCTTGAAAAGAACACACATCCAATGACTCTAGTTGTGTTTAATGAAAAGAACACACATCCAGTGACACTGGTGGATCCTTATGTATTGTTTGTGAAAAGAACAGACATCCAATGACTCTGGTTGTGGTTCATGAAAAGAACACGCATCCAGTGACACTTGTGGATCCATGTGTGGTTTGTGAGAAGAACACACATGCAATGACACTGGGTGTGGTTCATGAAAAGAACACACATCCAATGACACTGGTGGATCCATGTGTGGTTTATGGGAAGAACAGACATGCAATGACTCTAGATGTCGTTCATGAAAAGAATACACATCCAATGACTTTAGTTGTGGTTCATGAAAAGAACAGTCATCCACGTGTGGTTTGTGGGCAGAACACACATGCAATGACACTGGGTGTGGTTCAGGAAATGAAAACACATCCAGGGACACTGGTGGATCCATGTGTGGTTTGTGGGAAGAACACACATGCAATAACACTGGGTGTGGTTCATGAAAAGAACAGACATGCAATGACACGGGTGGATCCATGTTTGGTTGGTGTGAAGAACACACATGCAATGACACTTGGTGTGGTTCATGAAAATAAAACACATCAAGTGACACTAGTGGATCTATGTGTGGTTTGTGAGAAGAACATGCATGCAATGACACTGGGTGTGGTTCACGAAAATAAAACACATGCAATGACACTGGTGGATCCATGTGTGGTTTGTGGGAAGAACACAGATGCAATGACACTGGGTATGGTTCATCAAAATAAAACACATCAAGTGACACTGGTGGATCCATGTGTGGTTTGTGAGAAGAACACATGCAATGACACTAGGTGTGGTTCATGAAAATAAAACACATGCAATGACTCTAGCTGTGGTTCATGAAAAGAACACACATCCAATGACTCTAGATGTGGTTCATGAAAAGAACACACATCCAGTGACACTAGTGGATCCATATGTGTTGTTTGTGAAAAGAACAGACATGCAATGACTCTGGGTGTGGTTCATGAAAAGAACACACATCCAATGACACTTGTGGATCCATGTGTGGTTTGTGAGAAGAACACACATGCAATGACAGTAGGTGTGGTTCATCAAAAGAAAACACATGCAATGACATTGGTGGATCCATGTGTGGTTTGTGGGAAGAACACACATGCAATGACACAGGGTGTGGTTCATGTAAATAAAACACATGCAATGACACTGGTTGATCCATTTGTGGTTTGTGGGAAGAACACACATGCAATGACACTGGGTATGCTTCATGAAAATAAAACACATCTAGTGACACTGGTGGATCCATGTGTGGATTGTGAGAAGAACACATGCAATGACAGTAGGTGTGGTTCATGAAAAGAACACACATCCAGTGACACTGGTGGATCCATGTATGGTTTGTGAGAAAAGCAGACACGCAATGACTCTAGATGTGGTTCAGGAAAAGAACACATATCTAATGACTTTAGTTGTGGTTCATGAAAAGAACAGTCATCCATGTGTGGTTTGTCAGAAGAACACACATCCATGTGTGGTTTGTGAGAAGAACACACATGAAATGACACTGTGTGTTGGTCATGAAAAGAACAAACATGCAATGACACTAGGTTTTGTTCATGAAAAGAACACACATGCAATGGCACTAGTGGATCCATGTGTGGTTTGTCGGAAAAACACACATGGAATGCCAATGGGTGTGGTTCATGAAAACAAAACACATGCAATGACACTTGTGGATCCATGTGTGGTTTGTGGGAAGAACACACATGCAATGACTCTAGCTGTGGTTCACGAAAAGAACACACATCCAATGACTCTAGCTATGGTTCATGAAAAGAACACACATCCAATGACTCTAGCCGTGGTTAATGAAAAGAACACACATCCAGTGACACTAGTGGATCCATATGTGTTGTTTGTGAAAAGAACAGACATGCAATGACTCTGGTTGTGGTTCATGAAAAGAACACACATCCAATGACACTTGTGGAGCCATGTGTGGTTTGTGAGAAAAACACACATGCAATGACAATGGGTGTGGTTCATGAAAAGAACACACATCTAGTGACACTAGTGCATCCATGTGTGGTTTATGGGAAGAATAGACATGCAATGACACTGGGTGTGGTTCATGAAAAGAAAACACATCCAGTGACACCGGTGGATCCATGTGTGGTTTGTGGGCAGAACACACATGCAATGACACTGGGTGTGGTTCAGGAAAACAAAACACATCTAGGGACACTGGTGGATCCATGTGTGGTTTGTGGGAAGAACACACATGCAATGACACTGGGTGTGGTTCATGAAAAGAATAGACATGCAATGGCACGGGTGGATCCATGTTTGGTTGGTGTGAAGAACACACATGCAATGACACTTGGTGTAGTTCACGAAAATAAAACACATCAAGTGACACTGGTGGATCCATGTGTGGTTTGTGAGAAGAACATGCATGCAATGACACTGGGTGTGGTTCATGAAAAGAAAACACATGCAATGACACTGGTGGATCCATGTGTGGTTTGTGGGAAGAACACACATGCAATGACACTGGGTGTGGTTCATGTAAAGAAAACACATGCAATGACACTGGTGGATCCATGTGTGGTTTGTGGGAAGAACACACATGCAATGACACTTGGTGTGGTTCATGAAAAGAAAACACATCAAGTGACACTGGTGGATCCATGTGTGGTTTGTGAGAAGAACACGCATGCAATGACACTGGGTGTGGTTCATGAAAAGAACACACAGCCAATGACACTGGTGGATCCATGTGTGGTTTGTGAGAAGAACAGACATGCAATGACTCTAGATGTGGTTTGTGAGAAGAACACACATGCAATGACTCTAGCTGTGGTTCATGGAAAGAACACACATCCAATGACTTTAGCCGTGGTTCATGAAAATAACACACATCCATGTGTGGTTTGTGAGAAGAACACAGATGCAATGACAGTAGGTGTGGTTAATAAAAAGAACAGACATGCAATGACACTGGTGGATCCATGTTTGTTTTACGAGAAGAACAGACATGCAATGACTCTAGCTCTGGTTCATGAGAAGAACACACATCCAGTCACACTGGTGGGTCCATATGTGGTTTGTAGGAAGAACATACATGCAATGACACTAGGCGTGGTTCATGAAAAGAAAACACATGCAATGACATAGGTGGATCCATGTGTGGTTTGTGGGAAGAACACACATGCAATGACACTTGGTGTGGTTTATGAAAAGAAAACACATGCAATGACACTGTCGGATCCATGTGTGGTTTGTGGGAAGAACACACAAGCAATGACACTGGTGTGGTTCATGAAAAGAAAACACATGCAATGATACTGGTGGATCCATATGTGGTTTGTGGGAAGAACACACATGTAATGACACTAGCTGTGGTTCGTGAAAAGAACACACGTCCAATGACTCTAGAAGTGGTTCATGAAAAGAACACACATCCAATGAATCTAGATGTGGTTCATGAAAAGAACACACATCCAGTGACACTAGTGGATCCATATGTGTTGTTTGTGAAAAGAACAGACATGCAATGACTCTGGGTGTGGTTCATGAAAAGAACACACAGCCAATGACACTTGTGGATCCATGTGTGGTTTGTGAGAAGAACACACATGCAATGACACTAGGTGTGGTTCATGAAAAGAAAACACATGCAATGACACTGGTGGATCCATGTGTGGTTTGTGGGAAGAACACACATGCAATGACACTAGGTGTGGTTCATGTAAAGAAAACACATGCAATGACACTGGTGGATCCATGTGTGGTTTGTGGGAAGAATACACATGCAATGACACTGGGTATGGTTCATGAAAATAAAACACATCCAGTGACACTTGTGGATCCATGTGTGGTTTGTGAGAAGAACACATGCAATGACACTAGGTGTGGTTCATGAAAAGAACACACATCTAGTAACACTAGTGGATCCATATGTGGTTTGTGAGAAGAACAGACATGCAATGACTCTAGACCTGATTCATGAAAAGAACACAAATCTAATGACTTTAGTTGTGGTTCATGAAAAGAACAGTCATCCATGTGTGGTTTGTGAGAAGAACACACATCCATGTGTGGTTTGTGAGAAGAACACAGATGCAATGACAATGGGTGTTTTTCATGACAAACGAACATGCAATTA